>LUCW03002670.1:0-10607 GCA_001586965.3 Sphaeroforma sirkka | reverse complement strand
AATATCCTTTCAGTCTATGTATGTTATCATCTATACAAAATAGAGATTCTATCAACATCTAGGCCTCTTCTTATACTTTATTTGACAACCAAAATACGTTAACGTACCAAAGGGGATGGGATCCATATCGTCGAAATGAACCACAGCGCTAGACATCGCTTTCTGAATAGCTTTCATTGTACCTAGTAGATTGCTACTATTGCTTTTGGACTGTAGCCCTACAACTTCTTTCAAAAGATCCATGATGCCTTTTCAAGCGTCGTAGCTTAAACTGTTTTCCGTGACTTTGGTTACTTGATAGCTATGCGTGACTCGATATATATTATACATATACATGTATATATATATGTATATATATATATATATATATATATATATATATATATATATATATATATATATATATATATATATATATATATATATATATATGTGTGTGTGTGATGTATATATATATATATATATATATATGTATGTATGTATATATATATCTATATCTATATCTATATATATATATATATATATATATATATATATATATATATATATGATATGTGTGTGTGTGTGTGTGTGTGTGTGTGTGTGTGTGTGTGTGTGTGTGTGTATGTGTGTGTGTGTGTGTGTGTGTGTATAGGAATTTCTTCACATAAAAACGATTCGTACAATCGTTCAAGGCTTACTACAGCACTGTTCTAATCCGTATGCCTAAAATATCAACTGACAATTAGTGATTGACATACATACTACGTAAATATCGGTCACTTGCATGACCCTCTATAGTACTCCACAATACGCTATACGGTCGTATACCGAATATCAGCACAGGACAGTCAGCACAACTTCAGTGTCACGCATCATGATGCAATTATGGCACTATGCATTTAGTTTTGAGTTTTCATTTTTGCGTCATCGAAGAATTTGTATTTCATTGGTGAATAAAAAACCTTACTATTTACGAAGAAAAATGTTGTTAGTTTGTTTGTTTGTTTTTTAAAAGCAAATGGTTGTTTGTTTGTTTTTTGTTTTTTTTTTTTTGGGGGGTGTTTATTGCGAATGCGGACTCGGGGACGGGGGAGTGTGGAGAAAATGGGAGGGTTTAGTTTAATTAGTTCATGTTTACACTCACTACACTGTGTGAGTGTACAAACTATACTGATGTATTTAGGTGTATAGCCTCATACAAGAAGACTCGTTGTTATGATGATACCACCACCAAACTATATACAAAATTTTACTTTATTCAAGTTTCGTTGTTGCAGGTATATACCACTGTTATGAGTTGTACAGCCGCCATCTATTATGATATCGGTATTGGTCGACAAGCTTCACTTAAACAACCTCGACACCCTATTCTGAGATATTTTTTTAGATTAGGTAGGAAACAAAATGCTGATACATGGCATAGAATTGGTTCACTTACTAATCAACGTTTAGTTGGAATCTTGTGTTCTTATTTGTTTAGTACAACAGGATAGATGCATGTGACTTCTGCTATGTTATAGCAGTTTTACAGGTTATTTGTTCGGATTCAAAAGAGTGGTAGTATTCGATCGCCTGCATACTGAATATGGCCATGATATTCGCGGGATTACTTTCATATCTGCGCGCTCGTGAAAACTGTTGCTACGAAGTTCTATGTACTTAGTATAACCCAAATAGGATCCAAAATTTTGAATGTCTGGACAACGATGTCCTAGTATTCCGAATATTTTGGACCGCAGAACAGCCTATAGTGAGATAAATTCCGAGTTTATTCAAGATCTAGCTTTATGCACCATACATAATAATAAAAATATGAGAGCAGGCAACGATTTAAGCATTATTTGAGATAGGGATCTAACCCAGATGGGCATAACACTGATCGTCTGTATGCTTTCAACATCGACTTCAGTTCAAATTTTCAAGCTGCTCTATTTTCAATCGCACACGGCACAAAAAATGGAACCGAGTTACATATCACTTATCAGTTATGCACTCGATCTATATACAAAATAGATTTTTTTTATGTAACCTCAGCTTTTTATAGCAAGGAGTAAAAGGCTCCGCGGTCGAAACGCCGAAAGCGGAACATCCGAAAGACTGAAGTGTCCGAAAGTTCCAAACTAGAAAGTCAAAAGTCAAAGTGGAAACCGGAATGGCGGAAGCCGGGTAAATCACAAAGCCCAAAAACAAAAAGGGAAGGTCAAAAAACCGTAGTACAATTTTGCTTATTTTTATATTTTTTTCTTTAAAAATGCCAACCCCAATATGAATTAAAATTTAATAGTAAAGTAAAATACTACCAGACTCTAAATATTAATAAATACTCTAAAAGAGAGTAGAGATCATAGAAAAACGCAGATTCATTCAGTCACTCTCGCTGAGAGTGAACCAGGAGTCCAGGACTCGTCAGTGACTCTCCAGTCACTTCAGAGTCAGTGCCCAACTGTACTGGTATGAGGTCGCGACGTGTCGCCAAAAAAAAAATGTAAAAGACGGTCGCGACATGTCGTTTACTACTATGTCGGCCTACCTCACATGTCGTCTTGCAAGTCGTCTACAGGTGTCCATACCAGTCCATTATATACGAGGTTCAGGTGTACCTTCCCAGGTTCACTAGGACCTATAGGACTAGTCCTAAAAATTGGGGTGCATTTTTTTTCTCCTGGGTCCTTCGAGACACTGTCAGTTTGACCAATGTTCACATTTGACAAATAACAACTGACACCGTGGACGTTGGGTGTTGGAGTCTCACTGCCTCAGTGTCTCACGCACTCGGCCATGTAGTCTCAGACTCGACTCACAAGTCACAACTGTACAATAACAAGTTAACAACAAAATAGACATAGTATACGCGTAAGTTCGCCTTTAAAAGCCCTTAATTGATTACATATTTTGTAAAAATACATATATTGTACATTTTATTTTATCTATAATCAAAATATATATGATACATATTCTATAAACGATTATATATTATATATACATACATATATTGTATATATAAAATAATCTATAATCAATTATATAATATTATATATACTTACATATATTATATATATAATAAAATATATTATATAATCTATAATCAATTATATTATTTTATATATTCTATAATCAATTATATTATAATATATATATTCATACAAAAATTATATATATAATAGAATCCATAATCGATTGTATTATAAAACCTGAAAGACAATTGGGGTGCATTTCCGATCGGATTTCGCCAGGCAGAATAAAAAAGGTGTATTTTGTTGTTTTGACAATAGGTCCAAACCAATTTTGAACAACACTATACCATTGGAGGATTTTTTTATAAGGGATTGTGATTGATCCGTTTTGATTTTTCAATACAAAATAGGTGCATATTGTCTTTGACCAAACGGCATGTCGCGAATTAATTGTCGCGATGTGTCGGCATCGTAATGATGTAAACGACGCGTGTCGTCACAGGTAAAAGACATGTCGTTTACCAACCCAGGTGCTCAACTGCCCACTGTCCAGACTCCATTGGTCACTCCGTCACTACATACTCTACTCTAGTCACTACATAAATTCTTCATACTTACTGAGTCACTGTCTGTCTGTCACACTCGCCCACTGTCACCAATCGACAGTTAGTCAGTCAGACGGTCACTCTCTGGTATTTAAATATATGGGCATAGTCAGTACTCAGTAGTGTATATAAAATATACATCATGATGTCGCGACTCGCGGCACTACTCCTACTCAGTACTCACTACTCTCACACTTGACAGTTGACGACTTGACGCTCGCGAGCGAGCCGTGTGACAGACTGACTGACAGTCAGACAGTCAGACATCCGTGATGTAAGGTAAAATGTGCCAGACATAATGTTGTCGTATTGTCGTTTGATGTTTAGCATTTTGGAGATTTTTTGTTTGTGTGATTGTCAATTCGACATTTCTTGTCTACTAATTAGCCCAGTATTTTTCTGTTTCGCTTTTTAAACAAATATTTGTGTGCAACTTTGGGCCTTTGCCCTTTGGGGCTTACCGCCTTTGGGTCTTTGCCCTTTGGGGCTTACCGCCTTTGGGCCTTTGCCTGGTTGTGGTTTGCCGCCGCCGTGTCGCAACAGATACGGCCGAAAAAAAAAACCGATGAGGACAGATACAAGTCGGTATGTCGTTTTCTCAAAGGATATTGTCGTTTACCAACTAACACTGCTGGCCAGCAGCTATGACTTAAATATTAGTTCTGGCAAGTTATATGTATATTTAACATATTGCAGATTTCCACTTATGCAATTTGCTCCATCTATCTTCCAATGCACGAGCTCCTTTCAGTAAAGCGCTGTACAGAACAATGCTATACCATATGATGTCGCAAACGTATATAAAAACTAAGACCTTGGGTTCACATGTCACAATTACTTTTTTTACATCTTTTTCCAAGATTTGTAAATAACCATCTAAAGAGGGGACACCATGCGTACATTCTTTCTCCTCATCTGCGCCCTGGCGATTTCATCATGTAGCGCACAATGCTCAGGAAACAATCGAAACTACAAAGCAGGACAAAATCAGGCGCAGGTACAATTTCGAGCTGCGTGGAGATACGCTAACTATGATTGCGACAAGCTTAACAACACCTATCGCCAGGTACTGCGCGCTAGCCCGTCGAGACCAAGGTGTTTGAAGGAGGGCTTTGATGATAAAGTACAGCAGCTTTACAAAAAAGAGGATAAAAAGTGCAATAAAATAACCTGTGAAGATAAAGGTGTGAAGCGAGCAGACGATATGTGGATGCTGAACCGTAAAAAACAATTGGCAAAAAAATGTAGTCAGCTCGACAAAGTATTTGAGAAGACCAATGCTGCGGCGCCTACTAAACCAAAATGCGAAGTCACGGCGTACAATAATCGAGTTGAAGAATTGTACACGCGTGAGATGGATAAGTGCGTGGACGTATGCGTAGGTAACGGTCAAGACACCGGAGAGCGCATCGGGCGTCAGTTCTGTAGCATTGCCCAGTTATCACTGTATGCAGCAAACACCGATGGCATTACAGTAGAGATTTGTGATGCCCAAGAGAAACAGGCTTGCCTAGACGAGTACGAAAATTACGTTGAAGACAAATGCAGTAGTCTACTGAAGGACAATCGACAGTTCTACAATGATTTGAAAGCTACGTGCGATATTACTTTCACTAGTGGAACTGGACCATTCTGAAAGGTTTCCAAAGCCGGTGTCAGCTTGAATTGAACAGTACGAGGTAGAGAATACAGTGTTTTTGAAATAAATACGATATGCCATCAGAATTGTAAGTTGAATGTAAGCTGGCGGACCAATACAATACGCGCGTTGGTTGTAAAATGTAAATAGTTGTTACCTATTCTATTTTTGTTTTTGTTCATAGCCTCCTAAAAACAAAACATGTTTTCTGTTGTAATTTATAAATTAGTAAATTACAGTAAAAAAAACATGCAGTTTTTTGATTTTTTTTGCCTTCGTCAGATTGTTGTTTTTTATTTAAACAAAAAAATGCTCATTCTGCATGCAATCATTCTTTTTTTTTTAACATCAATATAATACATCCTTCCTTGTGTGTGAAGATATAATTCATCCTTCCTTGTGTGTGAAGATATAATACATCCTTCCTTGTGTGTGAAGATATAATACATCCTTCCTTGTGTGTGAAGATATAATTCATCCTTCCTTGTGTGTGAAGATATAATACATCCTTCCTTGTGTGTGAAGATATAATACATCCTTCCTTGTGTGTGAAGATATAATACATCCTTCCTTGTGTGTGAAGATATAATACATCCTTCCTTGTGTGTGAAGATATAATACATCCTTCCTTGTGTGTGAAGATATAATTCATCCTTCCTTGTGTGTGAAGTTGAACTGTGAAGCTTTATACTTTATAGTCTATACTCTATAGGTTGTTTTTTAAAAACAAAACATTCAGAATTGATTTCTCAGTTCCTCTCGGGTTGACTTCAGAGTATTTAACAATTACAGTGATTGGACATGGCCATTGACTTGTCTTTTCAGAAGACTATGGATTGGTGAGGATATCAGCGGTGCTTTTTTTGAGAGGTGGTTTGTTTTTAAAAAAGCCCTTTTTTACATAGAAGTTTGAACTAATATCACAATTGGTCGTCGTAAATTGATAGGAAGTATGTTTTAAAATCACAAGCCCACACCCACGTACCTATTGTACAATCGAATTTCGTAATAACCGACAAGTATTTGAAACATTACTTTGTAGGTAATTATTGTTGAGAGTCATCAATATTTCAACAGACACCGAAACTTTCAAACACAAATAAAATCTTGAAATGCCGTCAGTTTCCATGTATTTTACACATGCATGTGAGGGCCGTACTACGCGTTCAAGACTTCAATGCTGTTGTTGACTTGTTGCCCGGCCCAAACTGTCTGTGCATAGAGCTTGGAGACACAAGTGTGTATCATATAGAACGACTTGTTTGTTATTGTGAGACCGTTTCAAGTAGCCTACAAATAGACGTATAGTATTCGAGATGCAGTAGGAAGTTATGGGGTTTCGCCGAATAATCGATACCAAATGAAAGCATTCGATACACTTGCGCCAATCTGAACTCTCTAACATCCGCGAATTATTCTACTACTCTGTACATTTAGTCCTTTCATTTTGTATAAATAGCGCGTAATAAGCAAGCATCTGGCGCTCGCCGTGTGTAGTACGCTGTTAGTCACCTGTGTGTCCGAATACGGGTATGAATGGTGAGGGCCTGTTCCTAACACCTCCCATACTATTAACCCAATATTAAGATTCTACAACGGTTTTCGTAATTATGGCCGTAGTACGGTGGCGCTTAGTCAACAATCACACGGACGGGCGTGCTCTGCGGCCGCGGCATGGCCACCAGGCTGTGTCCTGTGGCACAGACATCTACGTGTGGGGGGGTGGTAATGAGGGCATTCTGGATGACCTGTTGGTATTTGATACCGGTATGTTATGAGGATGTGATATTAATTTGCTGTGTTAGTATTGATGGTTGCATGCGTGTGTTATAGTTATGGATGCTGTCTGTAGTCAATGTAGGCGGCAAAAGTATACTGCACCCCCGTCAGTTAGATGCTGTACGCCGTACAGCCTTTTGTTCGAGTGAACAATACTTAGCCCCCCATCTCTATGCGTGTTGCAGAATGTGCTGTTTGTATCTTCAGCATTGTAGAAGTCGCCTAAGCTATAGACACAGTGCGCCTAGCTACATCAATGTGTTAAGTTCAGCAATACCCGGATAAGTGAATTTCGTTAGGTGTGGTATACAAGTAAATTGACATGAGTAAGGGTTCTGTCATACAGGACTAAGTCCACATGCATAGGACTGCTCACATTCCCTGACCAGTTTATGCATGCATAGGACTGATCACATACTCTGACCAGTTTATGCATGCATAGAACTGTTCACATACTCTGACCAGTTTATGTATGCATAGGACTGTTCACATTCCCTGACCAGTTTATGCATGCACAGGACTGTTCACATTTCCTGCCCAGTTTATGCATGCATAGAACTGTTCACACACTCTAGCCAGTATATAGCTGCTTTTTGGGACCTGATTAAATATATATAGAGTTGTCTTTTGCGTAGTGCTTTTTGGTGACACCCGAACATGGCATGCTCTACCGTCACATCGGCTACTTGCGCTCACCATGTTGCTGGAAGACAATTGATATCATCCATACACTCTGTTACACTCGTGCAGACCCGTATGACACTTCCAAGCGCATCCGCAGTAATTGAGAGGGCTGTACAGTATAACTCAATTGCACTGGGCTACCCTCAACACTTTGGGCAAGTTATAGATCTCGTTGGTTACTTACGTATGATTAGGTGTAATTGGCAGCTATCCAACGGCAGCCATACAAATATACGACTGACTCGCTGTGTTCAAGTGAAAGGGTTTCTATCGCCGGTTTATGTACACAATGTACGCTGCGTCACTTATATTATATTTATATATAAATATATATATATATATATATATATATAAATATATATATATATATATATAGATATATATATAGATATATATAGATATATAGATATATAGATATATAGATATACATTTAGATATACATTTAGATATATATATATATATATATATATATATATATATAATCAACTCATCTGTCAGAGATAATAAGGGGTTAAGGTTTAGGGTTTAGGGTTTTTAGCTTCTCACGGCACATGGACTTCCTATGAGCTTTGCATTAACTTTTTCGCCCATCAACAGCCGTGCTGGATTGTAACCACTGGTTAACACACTGATATTCGTCTATAGAGTTCATAGCAGTATGTAGCAGATAGTTCGCTAGTTATAACAACAGTGTATTGTATATACCCAACCATTAACCGCCGTCTCCCTAGGGCGCATACAATCGGATGACCTATACCTCAAACCATATCTAAAGTATCAAGACATATGCACTCGTTATACCAAACAGCGGAGTCTGCATGGCGTAAGCCTGTGACCTCTGGATCATATCCCAAGGGCTGTGCAGCGTATGGCATGACAACGGACGGCGACAGCCGACTGTTCATCTACGGCGGCATGGCAGAGTACGGCAAATGCTCGAAGCTGTAAGTCAGTGGATGTTATATATATATATATATATATATATATATATATATATATATATATATATATATATATATATATATATATATATATATATATATATATATATATATATATATATATATATATATATATATATATATATATATGTATATATGTATATATATATATATATTTATATATGAGTGTGTATGTGTGTGTGTGTGTTTTAGGGTTCTAGATAATTTATGTATATGTATATATATTTATAAATATATATATATATGATCACGCAAGCAGTCGCACATGCTCACAGGCATGTGGCTTGGATTGTGATAAAGGAGTCACTGGGTACGCATACATGTAGTACTGCTAGAACGACGTGCACGAGAGTTTCACTACAAACCTTGGTTCACTGCACGCGTGAATCTGTTTCTGTGTCACCGACATCCAGTGTTAGCGTCGTATGTCGGCCCAGTAGTTAGTCCGTAATTAGTGTACATTTCTGTGCACTTTGAAAGGGGCTGAAAGGCAACTGCACGGGAGACTCTCTTGCCGTGGTACATAGGCAGTGGTCGACATGCTACTATTCACCAGCCACTGCAAGTCCCTCATCTACTGTGCTACTGGCAAATATACATTTCAGCTTACCGTGCTCAGCATTTGTAGAGGTGCCTCTGCGCTTCTTCTGGGTCGATTTGTTGGTAGTGGATCGTTCTTGTGCTGACATGTGTGCATGCACATGCTGTATGAATGTATGTATGTATGTGCATGTATGCATGTATGTATGTATGTATATATATATATATATATATATATATGTATGTGTGTGTTTGGCAGTGTGTGTATGTATGCATGTGTGTATGCATGTGTGTATGCATGTGTGTATGTGTGTTTTTTTTGTATGTGTGTCTGTGTGTGTGTATGTACATAAGCTTTACTCAACCACGTCTGCACAGTGCTCAGCTTCTTTTGTATACCGGCGCTCATGCGTGCTTTCTTGAGACATAGTACTACATACCCTCTTTCACCGTCCTGAAACTTATGTGCTTCATCCTTGATTTCGGACTATTTGTCCTCGTTTTTCGCACCTCTTACTGTGCACAGTTGTATCAGTTGGATGTGGCGGGCGGTGTTTGGTCACAACTGGTGACTACCGGCCCGTCCCCAGGACAAAGGTTGGGACTGAGTGCCAATTATGTGGACAATAAACTCTACATCTTCGAGGTGTGCACATATCAAAGAACAAAGTCGCGTACAGCAAACGACATGTACGTGCTGGATCTGGAGACAATGGTATGCAAAGTTTGTATGTACTTTGATGCAGTACTGCCTGAAGACTGTATCATATGCACATATGTTTGTGGGATTATTCATATATATATATATATATATAACGTGCCCAGAATCAACTCGCGTCACCCGTTGCTTTGCAGTAGTACTTCCCGGTGGTAACTACTAGAGTGTGGGATAGTATACATGTGCAGTATTTCCACGCGAGTTTCACACCTCTGCCAGTGCTTTTTTCTGGCAGCTGTCTGACTCTCGCACAGAATATCAAGTGCAAACCCTTAAAACGCTAAAAGCAAGGGGCTGTCAGTCCCATTCGGTTGCTGCTCTGACTCAATACTGCGCCAAATTCCCTGCATGTATGCATACGCAAGCAGATTATGTAACATCTTAAATTCGCAACTCAGCCTCAATTATAATATCTTATATGCATGTCTCGGTCTCAATGTAATATTTTATATTCATAACTCCAGTCTCAATTCTAATATCTTTATATTCATAATCCAGTCTCTAATGTGCAAGTATCTATATTCATAACTCAGTCTCAATTCCATTATCTTATATTCATGCACTCAGTCTCAATGTAATTTCTTCTTATTCATATCTCTCGGCCCTAATGTGTAATATTCTATGATCTGAACTCAGTCTCGATGTACTAGCTTGTGGCTCATAACTCAGTCTCTACCGTATTATCATATATTTTCATAACTTAATCTCAATGTAATATCTTATAACTCAATGTCAATGTATCAT
>LUCW03002669.1:25000-36550 GCA_001586965.3 Sphaeroforma sirkka | reverse complement strand
ATACTCTGCAGATTTAACATATTAAATATCCTTTCAGTCTATGTATGTTATCATCTATACAAAATAGAGAGATTCTATCAACATCTAGGCCTCTTCTTATACTTTATTTGACAACCAAAATACGTTAACGTACCAAAGGGGATGGGATCCATATCGTCGAAATGAACCACAGCGCTAGACATCGCTTTCTGAATAGCTTTCATTGTACCTAGTAGATTGCTACTATTGCTTTTGGACTGTAGCCCTACAACTTCTTTCAAAAGATCCATGATGCCTTTTCAAGCGTCGTAGCTTAAACTGTTTTCCGTGACTTTGGTTGCTTGATAGCTATGCGTGACTCGATATATATTATACATATACATGTATATATATATATATATATATATATATATATATATATATATATATATATATATATATATATATATATATATATATATATATATATATATATATATATATGTATAATATTGATGTGTGTATATATATATATATATATGTATATATGTATGTATGTATATATCTATATCTATATCTATATATATATATATATATATATATATATATATATATATATATATATATATTATTGATGATGATGATTATTGATTGTGTGTGTGATGTGTATGTGTATTGTTGTGTGTGTGTGTGTATGTGTGTGTGTGTGTGTGTGTGTATGTAGGGAATTTCTTCACATAAAAAACGATTCGTACAATCGTTCAAGGCTTACTACAGCACTGTTCTAATCCGTATGCCTAAAATATCAACTGACAATTAGTGATTGACATACATACTACGTAAATATCGGTCACTTGCATGACCCTCTATAGTACTCCACAATACGCTATACGGTCGTATACCGAATATCAGCACAGGACAGTCAGCACAACTTCAGTGTCACGCATCATGATGCAATTATGGCACTATGCATTTAGTTTTGAGTTTTCATTTTTTTTTTGCGTCATCGAAGAATTTGTATTTCATTGGTGAATAAAAAAACCTTACTATTTACGAAGAAAAATGTTGTTAGTTTGTTTGTTTGTTTTTTAAAAGCAAATGGTTGTTTGTTGTTTTTTTTGTTTTTTTTTTTTTTTTTGGGGTGTTTTATTGCGAATGCGGACTCGGGGGACGGGGGGAGTGTGGAGAAAATGGGAGGGTTTAGTTTAATTAGTTCATGTTTACACTCACTACACTGTGTGAGTGTACAAACTATACTGATGTATTTAGGTGTATAGCCTCATACAAGAAGACTCGTTGTTATGATGATACCACCACCAAACTATATACAAAATTTTACTTTATTCAAGTTTCGTTGTTGCAGGTATATACCACTGTTATGAGTTGTACAGCCGCCATCTATTATGATATCGGTATTGGTCGACAAGCTTCACTTAAACAACCTCGACACCCTATTCTGAGATATTTTAGATTAGGTAGGAAACAAAATGCTGATACATGGCATAGAATTGGTTCACTTACTAATCAACGTTTAGTTGGAATCTTGTGTTCTTATTTGTTTAGTACAACAGGATAGATGCATGTGACTTCTGCTATGTTATAGCAGTTTTACAGGTTATTTGTTCGGATTCAAAAGAGTGGTAGTATTCGATCGCCTGCATACTGAATATGGCCATGATATTCGCGGGATTACTTTCATATCTGCGCGCTCGTGAAAACTGTTGCTACGAAGTTCTATGTACTTAGTATAACCCAAATAGGATCCAAAATTTTGAATGTCTGGACAACGATGTCCTAGTATTCCGAATATTTTGGACCGCAGAACAGCCTATAGTGAGATAAATTCCGAGTTTATTCAAGATCTAGCTTTATGCACCATACATAATAATAAAAATATGAGAGCAGGCAACGATTTAAGCATTATTTGAGATAGGGATCTAACCCAGATGGGCATAACACTGATCGTCTGTATGCTTTCAACATCGACTTCAGTTCAAATTTTCAAGCTGCTCTATTTTCAATCGCACACGGCACAAAATGGAACCGAGTTACATATCACTTATCAGTTATGCACTCGATCTATATACAAAATAGGATTTTTTTATGTAACCTCAGCTTTTTATAGCAAGGAGTAAAAGGCTCCGCGGTCGAAACGCCGAAAGCGGAACATCCGAAAGACTGAAGTGTCCGAAAGTTCCAAACTAGAAAGTCAAAAGTCAAAGTGGAAACCGGAATGGCGGAAGCCGGGTAAATCACAAAGCCCAAAAACAAAAAGGGAAGGTCAAAAAACCGTAGTACAATTTTGCTTATTTTTATATTTTTCTTTAAAAAATGCCAACCCCAATATGAATTAAAATTTAATAGTAAAGTAAAATACTACCAGACTCTAAATATTAATAAATACTCTAAAAGAGAGTAGAGATCATAGAAAAACGCAGATTCATTCAGTCACTCTCGCTGAGAGTGAACCAGGAGTCCAGGACTCGTCAGTGACTCTCCAGTCACTTCAGAGTCAGTGCCCAACTGTACTGGTATGAGGTCGCGACGTGTCGCCAAAAAAAAAATGTAAAAGACGGTCGCGACATGTCGTTTACTACTATGTCGGCCTACCTCACATGTCGTCTTGCAAGTCGTCTACAGGTGTCCATACCAGTCCATTATATACGAGGTTCAGGTGTACCTTCCCAGGTTCACTAGGACCTATAGGACTAGTCCTAAAAATTGGGGTGCATTTTTTTTCTCCTGGGTCCTTCGAGACACTGTCAGTTTGACCAATGTTCACATTTGACAAATAACAACTGACACCGTGGACGTTGGGTGTTGGGAGTCTCACTGCCTCAGTGTCTCACGCACTCGGCCATGTAGTCTCAGACTCGACTCACAAGTCACAACTGTACAATAACAAGTTAACAACAAAATAGACATAGTATACGCGTAAGTTCGCCTTTAAAAGCCCTTAATTGATTACATATTTTGTAAAAATACATATATTGTACATTTTATTTTATCTATAATCAAAATATATATGATACATATTCTATAAACGATTATATATTATATATACATACATATATTGTATATATAAAATAATCTATAATCAATTATATAATATTATATATACTTACATATATTATATATATAATAAAATATATTATATAATCTATAATCAATTATATTATTTTATATATTCTATAATCAATTATATTATAATATATATATTCATACAAAAAATTATATATATAATAGAATCCATAATCGATTGTATTATAAAACCTGAAAGACAATTGGGGTGCATTTCCGATCGGATTTCGCCAGGCAGAATAAAAAAAAAAGGTGTATTTTGTTGTTTTGACAATAGGTCCAAACCAATTTTGAACAACACTATACCATTGGAGGATTTTTTTTTATAAGGGATTGTGATTGATCCGTTTTGATTTTTTTCAATACAAAATAGGTGCATATTGTCTTTGACCAAACGGCATGTCGCGAATTAATTGTCGCGATGTGTCGGCATCGTAATGATGTAAACGACGCGTGTCGTCACAGGTAAAAGACATGTCGTTTACCAACCCAGGTGCTCAACTGCCCACTGTCCAGACTCCATTGGTCACTCCGTCACTACATACTCTACTCTAGTCACTACATAAATTCTTCATACTTACTGAGTCACTGTCTGTCTGTCACACTCGCCCACTGTCACCAATCGACAGTTAGTCAGTCAGACGGTCACTCTCTGGTATTTAAATATATGGGCATAGTCAGTACTCAGTAGTGTATATAAAATATACATCATGATGTCGCGACTCGCGGCACTACTCCTACTCAGTACTCACTACTCTCACACTTGACAGTTGACGACTTGACGCTCGCGAGCGAGCCGTGTGACAGACTGACTGACAGTCAGACAGTCAGACATCCGTGATGTAAGGTAAAATGTGCCAGACATAATGTTGTCGTATTGTCGTTTGATGTTTAGCATTTTGGAGATTTTTTTGTTTGTGTGATTGTCAATTCGACATTTCTTGTCTACTAATTAGCCCAGTATATTTTTCTGTTTCGCTTTTTAAACAAATATTTGTGTGCAACTTTGGGCCTTTGCCCTTTGGGGCTTACCGCCTTTGGGTCTTTGCCCTTTGGGGCTTACCGCCTTTGGGCCTTTGCCTGGTTGTGGTTTGCCGCCGCCGTGTCGCAACAGATACGGCCGAAAAAAACCGATGAGGACAGATACAAGTCGGTATGTCGTTTTCTCAAAGGATATTGTCGTTTACCAACTAACACTGCTGGCCAGCAGCTATGACTTAAATATTAGTTCTGGCAAGTTATATGTATATTTAACATATTGCAGATTTCCACTTATGCAATTTGCTCCATCTATCTTCCAATGCACGAGCTCCTTTCAGTAAAGCGCTGTACAGAACAATGCTATACCATATGATGTCGCAAACGTATATAAAAAACTAAGACCTTGGGTTCACATGTCACAATTACTTTTTTTTTACATCTTTTCCAAGATTTGTAAATAACCATCTAAAGAGGGGACACCATGCGTACATTCTTTCTCTCCTCATCTGCGCCCTGGCGATTTCATCATGTAGCGCACAATGCTCAGGAAACAATCGAAACTACAAAGCAGGACAAAATCAGGCGCAGGTACAATTTCGAGCTGCGTGGAGATACGCTAACTATGATTGCGACAAGCAACAACACCTATCGCCAGGTACTGCGCGCTAGCCCGTCGAGACCAAGGTGTTTGAAGGAGGGCTTTGATGATAAAGTACAGCAGCTTTACAAAAAAAAGAGGATAAAAAAGTGCAATAAAATAACCTGTGAAGATAAAGGTGTGAAGCGAGCAGACGATATGTGGATGCTGAACCGTAAAACAATTGGCAAAAAATGTAGTCAGCTCGACAAAGTATTTGAGAAGACCAATGCTGCGGCGCCTACTAAACCAAAATGCGAAGTCACGGCGTACAATAATCGAGTTGAAGAATTGTACACGCGTGAGATGGATAAGTGCGTGGACGTATGCGTAGGTAACGGTCAAGACACCGGAGAGCGCATCGGGCGTCAGTTCTGTAGCATTGCCCAGTTATCACTGTATGCAGCAAACACCGATGGCATTACAGTAGAGATTTGTGATGCCCAAGAGAAACAGGCTTGCCTAGACGAGTACGAAAATTACGTTGAAGACAAATGCAGTAGTCTACTGAAGGACAATCGACAGTTCTACAATGATTTGAAAGCTACGTGCGATATTACTTTCACTAGTGGAACTGGACCATTCTGAAAGGTTTCCAAAGCCGGTGTCAGCTTGAATTGAACAGTACGAGGTAGAGAATACAGTGTTTTTGAAATAAATACGATATGCCATCAGAATTGTAAGTTGAATGTAAGCTGGCGGACCAATACAATACGCGCGTTGGTTGTAAAATGTAAATAGTTGTTACCTATTCTATTTTTGTTTTTTGTTCATAGCCTCCTAAAAAAAACAAAACATGTTTTCTGTTGTAATTTATAAATTAGTAAATTACAGTAAAAAAAAAAACATGCAGTTTTTTGATTTTTTTTTTGCCTTCGTCAGATTGTTGTTTTTATTTAAACAAAAAATGCTCATTCTGCATGCAATCATTCTTTTTTTTTTAACATCAATATAATACATCCTTCCTTGTGTGTGAAGATATAATTCATCCTTCCTTGTGTGTGAAGATATAATACATCCTTCCTTGTGTGTGAAGATATAATACATCCTTCCTTGTGTGTGAAGATATAATTCATCCTTCCTTGTGTGTGAAGATATAATACATCCTTCCTTGTGTGTGAAGATATAATACATCCTTCCTTGTGTGTGAAGATATAATACATCCTTCCTTGTGTGTGAAGATATAATACATCCTTCCTTGTGTGTGAAGATATAATACATCCTTCCTTGTGTGTGAAGATATAATTCATCCTTCCTTGTGTGTGAAGTTGAACTGTGAAGCTTTATACTTTATAGTCTATACTCTATAGGTTGTTTTTTAAAACAAAACATTCAGAATTGATTTCTCAGTTCCTCTCAGGTTGACTTCAGAGTATTTAACAATTACAGTGATTGGACATGGCCATTGACTTGTCTTTTTCAGAAGACTATGGATTGGTGAGGATATCAGCGGTGCTTTTTTTTTTTGAGGTGGTTTGTTTTAAAAAAAAGCCCTTTTTTTACATAGAAGTTTGAACTAATATCACAATTGGTCGTCGTAAATTGATAGGAAGTATGTTTTAAAATCACAAGCCCACACCCACGTACCTATTGTACAATCGAATTTCGTAATAACCGACAAGTATTTGAAACATTACTTTGTAGGTAATTATTGTTGAGAGTCATCAATATTTCAACAGACACCGAAACTTTCAAACACAAATAAAATCTTGAAATGCCGTCAGTTTCCATGTATTTTACACATGCATGTGAGGGCCGTACTACGCGTTCAAGACTTCAATGCTGTTGTTGACTTGTTGCCCGGCCCAAACTGTCTGTGCATAGAGCTTGGAGACACAAGTGTGTATCATATAGAACGACTTGTTTGTTATTGTGAGACCGTTTCAAGTAGCCTACAAATAGACGTATAGTATTCGAGATGCAGTAGGAAGTTATGGGGTTTCGCCGAATAATCGATACCAATGAAAGCTCTGATCGATACACTTGCGCCAATCTGAACTCTCTAACATCCGCGAATTATTCTACTACTCTGTACATTTAGTCCTTTCATTTTGTATAAATAGCGCGTAATAAGCAAGCATCTGGCGCTCGCCGTGTGTAGTACGCTGTTAGTCACCTGTGTGTCCGAATACGGGTATAGATGGTGAGGGCCTGTTCCTAACACCTCCCATACTATTAACCCAATATTAAGATTCTACAACGGTTTTCGTAATTATGGCCGTAGTACGGTGGCGCTTAGTCAACAATCACACGGACGGGCGTGCTCTGCGGCCGCGGCATGGCCACCAGGCTGTGTCCTGTGGCACAGACATCTACGTGTATGGGGGTGGTAATGAGGGCATTCTGGATGACCTGTTGGTATTTGATACCGGTATGTTATGAGGATGTGATATTAATTTGCTGTGTTAGTATTGATGGTTGCATGCGTGTGTTATAGTTATGGATGCTGTCTGTAGTCAATGTAGGCGGCAAAGTATACTGCACCCCCCGTCAGTTAGATGCTGTACGCCGTACAGCCTTTTGTTCGAGTGAACAATACTTAGCCCCCATCTCTATGCGTGTTGCAGAATGTGCTGTTTGTATCTTCAGCATTGTAGAAGTCGCCTAAGCTATAGACACAGTGCGCCTAGCTACATCAATGTGTTAAGTTCAGCAATACCCGGATAAGTGAATTTCGTTAGGTGTGGTATACAAGTAAATTGACATGAGTAAGGGTTCTGTCATACAGGACTAAGTCCACATGCATAGGACTGCTCACATTCCCTGACCAGTTTATGCATGCATAGGACTGATCACATACTCTGACCAGTTTATGCATGCATAGAACTGTTCACATACTCTGACCAGTTTATGTATGCATAGGACTGTTCACATTCCCTGACCAGTTTATGCATGCACAGGACTGTTCACATTTCCTGCCCAGTTTATGCATGCATAGAACTGTTCACACACTCTAGCCAGTATATAGCTGCTTTTGGGACCTGATTAAATATATATAGAGTTGTCTTTTGCGTAGTGCTTTTTGGTGACACCCGAACATGGCATGCTCTACCGTCACATCGGCTACTTGCGCTCACCATGTTGCTGGAAGACAATTGGATATCATCCATACACTCTGTTACACTCGTGCAGACCCGTATGACACTTCCAAGCGCATCCGCAGTAATTGAGAGGGCTGTACAGTATAACTCAATTGCACTGGGCTACCCTCAACACTTTGGGCAAGTTATAGATCTCGTTGGTTACTTACGTATGATTAGGTGTAATTGGCAGCTATCCAACGGCAGCCATACAAATATACGACTGACTCGCTGTGTTCAAGTGAAAGGGTTTCTATCGCCGGTTTATGTACACAATGTACGCTGCGTCACTTATATTATATTTATATATAAATATATATATATATATATATATATATAAATATATATATATATATATATATATATATATATAGATATATATAGATATATAGATATATAGATATATAGATATACATTTAGATATACATTTAGATATATATATATATATATATATATATATATATATAATCAACTCATCTGTCAGAGATAATAAGGGGTTAAGGTTTAGGGTTTAGGGTTTTAGCTTCTCACGGCACATGGACTTCCTATGAGCTTTGCATTAACTTTTTCGCCCATCAACAGCCGTGCTGGATTGTAACCACTGGTTAACACACTGATATTCGTCTATAGAGTTCATAGCAGTATGTAGCAGATAGTTCGCTAGTTATAACAACAGTGTATTGTATATACCCAACCATTAACCGCCGTCTCCCTAGGGCGCATACAATCGGATGACCTATACCTCAAACCATATCTAAAGTATCAAGACATATGCACTCGTTATACCAAACAGCGGAGTCTGCATGGCGTAAGCCTGTGACCTCTGGATCATATCCCAAGGGCTGTGCAGCGTATGGCATGACAACGGACGGCGACAGCCGACTGTTCATCTACGGCGGCATGGCAGAGTACGGCAAATACTCCGAAGCTGTAAGTCAGTGGATGTTATATATATATATATATATATATATATATATATATATATATATATATATATATATATATATATATATATATATATATATATATATATATATATATATATATATATATATATATATATATATATATATATATATATATGTATATATATATATATATATATATATATATGAGTGAGTGTGTGTGTGTGTGTTGTTTTTAGGGTTCTAGATAATTTATGTATATGTATATATATTTATAAATATATATATATATGATCACGCAAGCAGTCGCACATGCTCACAGGCATGTGGCTTGGATTGTGATAAAGGAGTCACTGGGTACGCATACATGTAGTACTGCTAGAACGACGTGCACGAGAGTTTCACTACAAACCTTGGTTCACTGCACGCGAAACTGTTTCCGTGTCACCGACATCCAGTGTTAGCGTCGTATGTCGGGCTGTAGTTAGTCCGTAATTAGTGTACATTTCTGTGCAATTTGAAAGGGGTTGAAAGGCAACTGCACGGGAGACTCTCTTGCCGTGGTACATAGGCAGTGGTCGACATGCTACTATCTACCAGCCACTCGCAAGTCCTCATCTACTGTGCTACTGGCAAATATACATTGTGCTTACCGTGCTCAGCATTTGTAGAGGTGCCTCTGCGCTTTCTTCGGGTCGATTTGTTGGTAGTGGATCGTTCTGTGCTGACATGTGTGCATGCACATGTATGTATGAATGTATGTATGTATGTATGTATGTATGTATGTATGTATGTGTATGTATGTATGTATATATATATATATATATATGTGTGTGTTTGTGTGTGTGTGTATGTATGCATGTGTGTATGCATGTGTGTATGCATGTGTGTATGTGTGTTTTTTGTATGTGTGTCTGTGTGTGTGTGTATGTACATAAGTTTACCAACCACGTCTGCACAGTGCTCAGCTTCTTGTATACCGGCGCTCATGTGCTTTCTGAGACATAGTACTACATACCCTTTCACCGTCCCGAAACTTATGTGCTTCATTCCTTGATTTCGGACTATTTGTCTCGTTTTTTCGCACCTCTTACTGTGCACAGTTGTATCAGTTGGATGTGGCGGGCGGTGTTTGGTCACAACTGGTGACTACCGGCCCGTCCCCAGGACAAAGGTTGGGACTGAGTGCCAATTATGTGGACAATAAACTCTACATCTTCGGAGGTGTGCACATATCAAAGAACAAAGTCGCGTACAGCAACGACATGTACGTGCTGGATCTGGAGACAATGGTATGCAAAGTTTGTATGTACTTTGATGCAGTACTGCCTGAAGACTGTATCATATGCACATATGTTTGTGGGATTATTCATATATATATATATATATATATATAACGTGCCCAGAATCAACTCGCGTCACCCGTTGCTTTGCAGTAGTACTTCCCGGTGGTAACTACTAGAGTGTGGGATAGTATACATGTGCAGTACTTCCACTCTTGTTTCACACCTCGCTTGTGCTTTTCTGGCAATGTCTGACTCTCGCACAGAATATCAAGTGCAAACCCCTAAAACGCTAAAAAGCTAGGGGCTGCCGTCCCATTCGGTTGGGCTGCTCCTGACCAATACTGCGCCACCCGCATGTACATACGCAAGCAGACATGTAACATCTTAAATTCATAACTCAGCCTCAATATAATATCTTATATGCATGTCTCGGTCTCAATGTAATATTTTATATTCATAACTCAGTCTCAATCTAATATCTTATATTCATAATCCAGTCTCAATGCAGTATCTTATATTCATAACTCAGTCTCAATCTAATATCTTATATTCATAACTCAGTCTCAATGTAATTTCTTCTATTCATATCTCGGTCTCAATGTAATATCTTATATTCATAACTCAGTCTCGATGTAATAGCTTGTATTCATAACTCAGTCTCAATGTATTATCATATATTTATAACTTAATCTCAATGTAATATCTTATAACTCAATGTCAATGTATCATCTTACATTCATAACTCATTTACCATCACGCAACGTACCTACAATCGCCCATCAACATCTTCTCTCTTTCTCTCTCTCTCTCTCTCTCTCTCGTCCACCTTTGTCTGCGCAGCACTGGAGCATCCCCGTTGTAGACGGAGTCCGTCCCTGTGCACGCGAGTCACACCGCAGCTGTGTGTACAATGGGCAGTTGGTGATGTACGGTGGCATGAACGGTAAGCGCCTGGGCGATGTGTGGGTGTTTGACACAGGCACACACACATGGACACAAGCAGCCACAGGCACACTCGCCCACACGCCGTGTGCACGCTCTCTGCACACTATGGTGGTGGTGGGTAGTCATGCGTATGTGTTTGCGGGGTGGTCGCCGGTGGTGGGTGGGGGGGTGGCTGGCGCAGCGGAGGAGTGGGAGTGCACCAATTCCCTGGGCTGCTTGGATCTGGGTGTGTGTGTGAAAGAGTGCATATTAGCAATAGCTGTGTGTGTGCTGGTGTGTGTGTGTGCTGGTGTGTGTGTGCGGTGTGTGCGTGTGTGTGTGTGTGCATGTGTGTATTTGTGTTTTGTGTATTGTGTGTGTGTGTGTGTGTGTGTGTGTGTGTGTGCATGTGTGTTTTGTGTTTGTTTGTGTGTGTGTGGGTGTGGGTGTGTGCGCGTGTGTGTGTGTGTGTGTGTGTGTGTGTGAGTGTGTGTTGTGCGTGTTTGTTTGGGTGGGGGATGGGAGTGTGCGCTTGTTGGGTTCCATGGCTCGCGTAGTTTACTGTTGCATTTGAGAGCGTGATTGTTAGCATTAGAGTATATGCGGAGTGTGTAAGTATTGCTAATGGCTGTGTGTGTTTGAATTGTGAGTATAGTGTTGGGTTGAGTGTGCTTAAACTCTCTGAGATAGTTTGGTCC
>LUCW03002669.1:0-20000 GCA_001586965.3 Sphaeroforma sirkka | reverse complement strand
GCACACACGCTTTTCTTATCATCTCTGCATACACCTTTGCCACGACAGACGCCATATCTCTCTTAAGCCGTCGCTTGCCTTCGCACTCATCTTTAACCTGCCTGCAATCCTTGCGCCCCCTGGACATCTGAACGCTATTAGATGGGCTCATGTCCTTTGACTTATGTCACACTAACTGTGCCCCATTCACTTGTTCGTATCGTAGCGTTAACAAATGGGACACGGATGAGCGATCACGACGTCTCCGTCGCTATGGCAACCACACACGACCCCGCGCACCCGTCGCAGACACACTACAAGACACACCGCAACAGCACAGTCAATAGCCACGCCACATCCACCACACACCGCAGAAAGGGCAACAGCACACACGCACACCCAGCCGACACCACTCAACACCCACACCCACACCCACACACCCACACCCACACCCACGCCTCAGCAAAAGCAGCGCCAGGCAGTGAGGCGAATGGCTCGTCAGCCACACGCCCACCCACAGCCAAAGCAAGCACCACCAGCTGTAGGCCACGCACTGCCAAGGCCGCTGCGGCCAGGTATGCGTGTGTGCGTGTGTGCGTGTGTGCGTAGAGGTTGTTGAGTGTGTGTGTATGGATAGGCTTATTATGTGCGTAGAGGTTGTTGAGTGTGTGTTTACGGGTGGGCTTTTTATGTGTGTAGCGGTGTCTGAGTGTTTGTGAGATTGTCAAGGGTGTGCGTGTTTCGGTGGGCTTGTTGTCTGTGTAGGGTGCCTGAGTGCCAGCGTCTGTGCTTTGCTGCCGTGCATTAATGTCTGTGTCTCTGTGTATGTGTGTGTGTCTGTGTATCTGTGTGTCTGTGTGTTGTGTGTGCTTTTGTGAATATATTGGTGTGCCGTTTACGTGGCTGTTCACATGAAAGTACACGTCGGCGCACTAGTAATCTCTATAAGTAGTTATTCAGTCGACCTGACGACTCTACAATAGAGTTGCTTAGTGTGGGCGCACTAATAATTTATATAAGTAGTTATGCAGCAGACCTGAAGACCATACAGTATAGTCGCTTGCTTGCTAACTCCCTCTCCCACTTCACGACAAATGAAAACAGGGGCGGGAGCAGAGGATCTAATGACGATGCAGCAATGACCAGCACATCCACTCAGAAGTCAAAGAATACCACCACCGCACCCTCCACTGGCGCAAGTGAGAGTGCCGAGGCATTGGGCCGTTTACTGCAGAACGCGCTGGCGGCACACACCCGCACCACAACTGATCACAACAGTCACGAACCCAACAGCCACAACCACGTGGACAGGGGAATACACACTGTAGACAGCCGTATAGGGCAGGGGGGGCAGCCACAGCACACGGTACCCTCAGGCACAAGCCCTATGGACGGTGTTAGCGGACAGGTCAGTACAACGGGCACTGACACGAACGTCAGCAGGCAACTGGGTCAAGCGGACGGACGGGCGAGGCGAGGTAGCGGTAACCATGGCAACGCCGGATGGGTGTATGGGGCGAAAGCAGAGTGGAAGCAAGGGGAGGGGCTTGATGACGGATACGATGGTATGCGACCACTCTCACACGCGCAACTGTACACGCCAGCCCAGCCATATGCGAACAACACACACACACACACGCCTCCACAGACCTTTCTGCATTACACGCACATCAACACACACACGCACACACCTCTACAGACCTTTCTGCATTACACGCACATCAACACACACACACGCACACACCTCTACAGACCTTTCTGCATTACACGCACATCAACATACACACACACACACACATCAAAACACTCGCACTCACACACGCCTCTACAGGTCTTTCTGCATTACATGCACATCAACACACACACACACACGCATTCTCACACACACGCACCACTCCGTATTCTGCAGACGGAAGAGCTGGCGACCAACAACTGCGCCGACGGAGCCAACCGTCCACGGACAGCACTACACAGGAAACCCCACAGGCACACTCCTCAGCCCACGACGCACACATGGACAACGCAATAGCGCTGGGCAAGGACAAGAGCACAGGGGTGACTGCAAGTGTGGATGGGCAGGGGAGGGAGGGGGCCTATGTGTATGCAGGAAGCATTTCTGCTGCACACGACACACACATGACGCCCCAGCAAGCCGCTTACCATCCCCACGAACAGACCCCACACACGCAGCAGCAGCCCTGCACACAGGGACAGCCCTACGGCAACAACACCACACAGCATGGCACTGTGGGCGATAGCAATACGCACAATACGACCACCACCGGCGACCACAGACCGTATGCAAATGCTCAGCAGCAGCACACACACACACACGCACCATCACTCACACACGCTCACGCTCATGCACACATGGGGCCTCACGAGACTCATAGCACTGGCGCAGCGTATGCGCACATTCACAGTGGCAACAGTGGGGGCAGCCGCAGCAGAAAGAACAGTGAGCGAGACAGCGATACAGGAGACGGCAAGAAGATAAAGCGCATCAGGTACAACGCATGCGATGACCACGCAAGAAAGCAATGATAACGCATGCTATGACCACGCAAGCATGCAATGTTAACGCATGCTATGACCACGCAAGCATGCAATGATAACGCGTGCTATGACCACGCAAAGCAAAGCAATGATAACGCATGCTATGACCACGCAAGAAAGCAATGATAACGCATGCTATGACCACGCAAGCATGCAATGTTAACGCATGCTATGACCACGCAAGCACGCAATGATAACGCGTGCTATGACCACGCAAGCAAGCAATGATAACGCATGCTATGACCACGCAAGCACGCAATGATAACGAATGCTATGACCACGCAAGCACGCAATGATAACGCATGCTATGACCACGCAAGCACGCAATGATAACGCATGCTATGACCATGCAAGCACGCAATGATAACGCATGCTATGACCACGCAAGGATAACGCATGCTATGACCACGCAAGCACGCAAGGATAGCGCATGCTATGACCACGCAAGCACGCAATGATAACGCATGCTATGACCACGCAAGCACGCAATGATAACGCATGCTATGACCACGCAAGGATAACGCATGCTATGACCACGCAAGCACGCAAGGATAGCGCATGCTATGACCACGCAAGCACGCAATGATGCGATGGCTCACCCCACCACCACCATTTGGCCTTGGCATGTCTCATCTTTGTCAAGAAAATGGGATGCTTTCATGGATATATTTTTCAATTGGTTAATTAATCTGCTCTTTTAATTCAATTGGTTAATTAATTTTTTTTAGTTTGTTAGGGTCTGTCTACGCTTGGTTGTGTGCATATCACCAGTATGCTAATCGTACAGCTCTCATCCCGTGCCCCTTATTCAATTGCCCCACAGACGTCCGCCGTCAGAGATTGAGCGTGCGTATGTGTGCGATGTCACGGAGTGTGACAAAGGCTACGGCAGTCAGGGTGCCCTGGATCTGCACCGCAAAACCAAACACGACATCGCCAAGAAGGGCAAAGACCTGCACAACCACTCGTCGGCGGATCTCTGGTCGGGCTAGCCCAGGTGGTCTAAGGTAGTACGTGTGTCCCGTGGGTTCTAGGGGTTTAGGCGGTGTAAGGTAGTGTGTGTGTTCCTTGGGTTATAGTTTTAAGCGATGTACGATAGTGCGTATGTTCCGTGGGTTCTAGGGTTTTGGGCGGTGTAAGGTAGTGCGTGTGGCCCGTGGGTTCTAGCGTTTTGGGCGGTGAAAGGTAGTGCGTGTGGCCCGTGGGTTCTAGCGTTTTGGGCGGTGAAAGGTAGTGCGTGTGACCCGTGAGTTCTAGGGTTTTAGGCGGTGTAAGGTAGTGCGTGTGACCCGTGGGTTCTAGGGTTTTAGGCGGTGTAAGGTAGTGTGTGTGACCCGTGGGTTCTAGGGTTTTAGGCGGTGTAAGGTAGTGCGTGTGTGCCGTGGGTTCTAAGGTTTTAAGCGGTGTACCAGTTGGGTAAATGTGCATCCCTTGCGGTGGGTTTGTATTTTGTTCGTTGGCGCTCTTCTTCTATAATCCTATAACCCTAAAACGAGACGCTTGTACTGTCGGCCGGCACACACCCTGTATTAATCTGCTGCCTTTGGTTTGGACAGATTTCAATAACTGAGACATCAGCTGGGCGGTTTGCCGTATAACGTACCGCCGCAAATACTTTTTCCGATACCGGCGGCTCCAACAAAAGATACTGCCGCACTTCTTAGACATGGCGAGTGGGATATTGATGTATAGTAGTGGGGAGAGAGAAGATATATAGAGTAATATGCACACACATAGATCACAAACGGAAGTAGTGAACAGACTCAATAATAAGCAAATATACACTGGCGAATCAATCCCAACGCAAATATGAACATACATGCATCAGTCTATGCCCCACATTAGGACATGGGCAGTAGCACACCGAACAGCACAAATGCACATAACATAACTCAGTCTAGAGCACAGCCAAATAACATACAAATACGCACGAAATATTTACCTTATGAAGGATTGTAGTAGAATAAGTCACGGGTCAGATAGACGGTGATAGAGGGTCGCACCACAGAGAAGCGGCGAGTTTGTACATGGCTCGAGTAACAGTACACCACAAATGGATGTCATCGTGAGTATAGATCACAGATGGCATCACAGATAATAGTAGACCATCAACGAATGTCACGCATATCACTCTACCGTGAATGGCCTCGTTGAGATTTTGTAACGGCATGCTCACTGGTCAGTGATCATGGGAACCCGTAGAAAATAATGACAAATAGATAAACCAAACGAAAAGATAAGACACATATATGACAAAACTAAACGAAAAGATAAGACACATACATGGCAAAAACATGAAATAAAGATGTTGATACATCATATCGAGCAAGATTGCCGCGTTGGGATCAAATTCTATGCATATCGCATTCGGACTGAAGAAGTTCACATGCTAACTATGTTTATGTATGTTTGTGTATGTAGTATATGTACATATGTACGTATGTATATGTATGTATGTTTGTATGTATATGTATATCTATATCTATATCTATATATATATATATATATATACATATATATATAATATGCATATACACATATATATATGCGTGTGTATATATATATATATATATATATATATATATAATATATGTGTGTGTGTGCGTGTGTGTGTGTGTGTGTGTGTGTGTGTGTGTGTGTGTGTGTGTGTGTGTGTGTGTGTGTATGTGTGTGTGTTGTGTGTGTGTGTGTGTGTGTATGTATGTGTGTGTGCGTGTGTGTGTGTGTTTGTGTGTGTGTGAATATATGTACAATTCCAATCAGATTGTGTACAATATATATTGAACTTTTGATTACCAGTTATGTTTGACCGGTGCGGCCACTGGTATACTCAGGTATGTAGTATCATGTTACTCAAGTTTTTAGATTCATGTATAGTGTAAAAGGGTTCAATTTGAGTATTCTGTATAATAGAAGGTGCCCAATAGGCTTATACATGAAAGTTGAACTTGAATTTGTGTGGTCCTAAATTTTGAGTTGATCTACCTATTGCACACAATTCTACCCCAAGGCGCAGGAAATAGTGGAGTGTGCAGGCATGGATATGGTTGCTGTACTACCCCAGAATACCATCGCCAATGATTCAAAGAAGATGTTCTGCGTATGATGAACTTCGTATTGAGATATTCTATTTGTAATGGTCTTGGATACTATCACTGGCAGTCGTGTATTATCGCTTCAAATCATATATAGATAGCAACAGAGGTCAATTATTTTGCTTTTCGAAGCCAGAAATATGTCCAGCTAAAATGCAACTAGGTATCAAAGGAAGACGAGCTATCCATAAAATCTGAATCTTTCCTTTGCAAGTCGCTTAATGGATAGAAGTGTTTTCATTGGCCTTTCCAACGGATGACGTGGAAGTCAAGTATTGAAAGTTCAGTAGTATATGCAATGCGACTTTGACTCTCTCACATTCTGTGCGGGACAAGGACGGAAGTAAAAGTCCATGCATAGGAGAAGCACCAGTGATGCATCTGAAGGCCTTTACTATAGGTGGTACACTGGTGATCGAGAAGATTCGCAGCCGATTGTGATGTACTGACTATATTCGATTTTGTGAGACAGTCGTACGTTTTAAAAACGCAATCACGCACGCATTTCTAAGGAACGAGAAAAAAAAGGATAGAGCGTATTGCGCAACGTGAAAACATCTATAAAAAAATCGAGCTTTTAGGGGTTTTTTGGCGGTGTCCTGGGTAGGCCTGAATATTTGTTCGAACCCGCCCTGGGTGTTGATACGCAGAGTCCTGGCTAAGGCTATTGCGGAGCAAGTTGAGATAACCCTCGTGTGCCCGTACATGCCTGATGCGGACTGGTGGGAGCCAATGAAAGCCATGTTGGCTGGGAAGCCTGTAGTCATTCCCCCCGCAGAAGGGGTTGTTCTTTCGCCATGGTCACAAGGAGATAAAACCACCCCCGTGGGGTCCCACTTTGTTATGTCGGATCTCATACGCGAAGCGCGCAGTGATTCCGGATTCTTTCTGGGCCGGAGTGGCGGCGTTTGCCCGGCCTCCGGTAATGGGCTACGCTGTGAAGCTGCTCTGCGCTCGCGACCAGAGCAGGCGCAGCTGGTACCTACGCCGCGGACTGCTCAGGACTTCTTGCTTGAGTTTTCGGAACATGGGGCGCAAGCGGGCGTACAACGGAAGGCGCGTAGGCTGCGGCGCGTTAAGCGCCACCAGGTTTGCGAGGCGCTCTTGGCGCACATGGGTGACTCCCCGTATGTCTTGCGGGGCCAAAAGCGCTCCTGGCCAGAGATTCAGAATATGGTGGGCGCGTAAAAACATTTTTTAAAAATCTTTTTATGCATGCGGGGGCGGAGAAGGTGCTAGCCAAGCTCAGGGAGCTGTATGGTTGGGATGGTCTGGATGAGTTGGCGCTGGCGGTGCGAAGGACGTGCCACTCTTGCCAGATGCGTGAACCCATGGGCGGCGGCAGTATGGGCTGATGCAACAGCCTCAGCGTATGCGGGGGTTGTTCCAGCACATCTTTGTGGACTTTGCGGATATACTGCGGACGTCAGAGGGATTTGCGTACCTGCTTTTGGTTGTTGACCAGCTTACGGGCATGATACTGCTCAAACCGTACAAGTCTAAGAGTATTCGGAAGGTTGAGCGGTTCCTACAGGAGATGGTTCACCCCTGGGGTCAGCACGTGACGTATACTGTAGACCAGGACCGGTTCTTGGGCTGTAAGGATATCCACGATTTTGCGCGAAGTTGTGGTGGTAAGGTGGATCCCGTTACCACTGACCATCATCAAGGTAATGGTGCGGTTGAGGCTGCAGTAAAGATGGCCAAGGACTGGGTTCTCAAGTCCCTCACTGAGGATATGCAAGGGAACTGGGTCCATTTAGCATATCGCTTCCGGAATGCATACAATGCGGTGGCCACGTCAACGCGTGGGCCTGCGCCATATACTATGGCTACGAATCGCCAGTATCAGGGTGACCGCGAGTTCGCGCTGGATGACCATGTTTGGCGACAATTGCAAAACGTGAACACGACGGAGGAGCTCATTATTAATGATGATGCGCAAAATAACGTGCGCGCAGCGCAGGCGTCGCAACTCAGGCGGGGTAATACGGTGTGTGTAGACGCTGCGGTGTTTGTTCCTAGGGACCGCGTAAGTTTAAGGCGAAACTGGGGCAAGCGCAGTCTGCATCATTGTGGCATGGTCCGCCCAAGATGGTGTCGCAGGATAGCCCGGTGATGTATACGATACAGTTCGGGCCCAAGCGTTTGGCACGGCACCGGACGCTGCAAAATCGTTTTGCCCGGAGGTGGCGCAGGGTACGGTCATGGTATTCAACAGGTCATATGAGAACTGGTTGTTCCTCGAGGCGCCGTTTCGCTATGCGAACATGGATGAGCGACGGTCTGCGTTGCACTACATGACGCAGAAGGTGTCAGGCAAGACCTGGCGCGGCCAGGTCTCGTCGGCGTTTAAGATGTTGGAGCGTGCTTTTAGCGGTGTATGAGTTGACCACGGAGGTCAAGGCATTCTGCATGCTGCGTGGGATGCTGTGTCTCAAACTACGCAGTTGGCCAGGATCAATCTGTAGCCCAGGGTCCATCTTTCACTCGGTCGGGCGGTTTCCGGGTTGAGAAGATCAAGAATTGGCCTTCCTGGTTCGATGCCTGGGGAGGTCCTCGGCATCGGCATCAGGAGGGTGAGTAGTCTGGTATCTGGGGGCGCAGTGCCAACTCAGCCAGTGAGGCTGCGGCGAGTGGACATGCCAAAGGGCATGCCGCCGGCGTGGGCCTTGGTGTAGGGTGAAGTGGTGTTCCTGCCAGGTGGGGCGCGGCTAGGGTGAGTGTGGCGTGTGGGTTCGCGGCAGGCGTGAGCTCTGTTTGGTGGCCTGACCCCTGCGTGAGCTCTGTTTGGTGGCCTGACCCCTGCGTGAGCTCTGTTTGGTGGCCTGACCACTGCGTGAGGCGCAGTGGCCAGGAGGGCGTGTGATCGGCTCAGAGTCCTATCCCCGAACTGAGTCGAGAGTTTAAGGTTTTCTAGCCTGGACGCGTGGTCTCAAATTTTGAGTACAGCAAATTTGTTGCAGGGTCAAATACTGTGAACAAATTTGTGGCCAGTTCTAATAGATCACTGTCTTATTAATAGATAATTAAACGAACTGTTCTCTAGTACTGACTTGTTTGTATTTAGAATACTCTAGAACCGGAACACAATATATATATATATATAGGATGATCAGTCTAGGGACCCTAGTTACCGTCTAGATTGACCTAGGGGAGCTAGATACCGTAGTACCAGACTTTGGAGTAGAAAATATTGTCACGTGATGCCCAGAAATGTACTCTAGCCTTTCACCAACTTAAAATAATCCTACTATTGAAAGAATTGTCTCTAGCTAGCGTTGAATTTCCGATCTCACAATAGTAGTCTAGAGTTTGTGAGCTCGTTAAAGTTATTGTCAGAATAGGCAGCATGATTCAGAATGATCAACGTCACTTGTTACATGGAAAAAAATCGATGATTTGTTTCTTTGCGTGGATGGCAACGATTAATGAGGCGAAAGCCTCCCCGGCATTCACCAATCTTGGTAACGACCAAAGTGTGTGTAGCCAAGGAACAAATGCTGAGCCTGTATCGGCCAGCAATTGTATAGCAAAATTTAGCTGAACATGCTTCCTGGCATGCAAGGCAACCACATGTGGCTAGTGGCGATGGACACGCTGTATGCGGGTGAATGGCGCCATTTGCGGAAAAACACCTCCCATTCAGCAGTCGCAGCGTTTGCCCGTGCGCTGTGGAAAGATCCGCAGGTGACAGTGCATGCCTTGCAGGAACTTCTCATTTACATGGCGAGCAGGTCCTTGCTAAAAGTTTTCCTCGATGAATATCGTGATGCACAAACATCAGCGGAAACTGCACCCTTTTCGGCCGAGAACTTTGTAGCAACGCTCCGGGTTTCGTTGGTTTCCCAGAATAAAAGCTTTTTGGGGAATAGTGCAACCCCTCTTTCACGCAGTCAATTAGAACATCACAACTTGGGCGGAACTAGCTATTTGGTACACCAGCGTGCAGCGGAATTTTTAGTGCATCAGCGCAATGTGGCACAGCATACGCCGTCTGACAATGGACGAATGGCTGACTCGGATGCATCAGCACACGCGGAGCCGGCTACGTGATCTCGGCCTGTAGGGCGACAGGATGTTAAGGCTACCCAGCCGGACTCAGGGGCGGCAGGTGTAGCAACGCGCAGTACTGATGCACCACAGGCAGAAGCGGAGAAAGCGCAATTTTTGCAGGTTCAGGAAGAGGAGGTCATGAGGCAACAAATGAGGCAGGAAGCGCGTCGTCTGATGACGGAGGAGGCTTACCGTTGTCGAAAGGAACGTCTTGCAACAGAAAGTACGTCTAGTTCGTCAACGAAGGGATCGACAACGGCGAGCTCAGCAACAGGGTCATCGTAATCAGCAAATGGGGTGCCCCTGGCTTCTAGGGCGTCACGGGCGATTTACCTAGCAGTCCTACGCCTGCCGATCGGAATATCGGAAGAGGTTTCGCGTTTTTGTATGGTTCTTCGAAACAGGCAACAACAAGTGTGAACGACAACATCAGTAAGTTTTTGCTTGCGCAGGCTATTGCTAGCCTGCGCTATCATAAAAAGGTAGCTCAGCATGAGGTGAATAAGTATATCGTAGTCGTTGAATTGTTGTTTACGCTCATTTTTCGGAATACGCAGCACGTTCTTTCTGTAGCTGGATTTGCTGAGTAAGGCATTGCTCAGTTGGCTACACTGCAATCATGGGCACTTTACAGTACATCCTTGTTTGATTGCATTAAGATTAAGGACGGGGATAGTACCAAGGTCAAGGCGTGGGCGAACAACCAGCAGCCGAAGCGCCCGCAGAATGATAGTGGACAACAAACGGGTGGTGTTTGTGGTAATCACGGAGGTAGGAACACCAAAAGAGGTGGTGGTCAGCAACAGCAACCAACCCTCCAGCAGCAACAATGGCAGGCGCAACGTGTTTATTTGATTTCTAAGTCGCGGAAGAACTGAAAGAAGCATGGGAACGAAGATCGCAATCGAGGCCGGCGATCGACCGAGAGAGCAAAATCCGGAGCAGTATCATAAAAATGGGAGCGATGATCGTTATTCCAAGCCTTGGAAATTGCGTGGCAGGAGTAAGAGAACGACGACTCGCGTATAATACGTTCGCATTCACGTTCTGGGCAAGGACCAGAAGCGCTCGTGTAATAGCTTGTTCACGTAGTCGATAATAGAGGAGGCCATAGTGGAGACAAGGCGTATTCTGAGTCGTCGGAGTCGGAGGGTGACCTATATTGTGCAGTTTAACACGATACGAACCACACGGCTGAGGACTGCCCACGTTATCGGTTGTCGGCAGACGCTGCCTCAAAGAAGAATCCACGTTGCAAATGAAATGGTGCGGTGGTTCCTGCGATAGTTGGCGCTGTTCACACGTAGGGTATGCGAATTCGGGTTGCACGTTCAACCTTGTGACGAATTGCCTGCTTGAGAAGCTCGGTGTGACAGCCAGGGACAGGTATGCAGAGCTGACATTGGAAGGAATGAATGGCATGGAGCATTTGGCTCCCAAGTTTTTTGTGCCATGGGATGACCTAGAAGCTTACTTGGTCATGTTTGGGAGAGCATATGTGTTAGCAGAAGGACATCTTTTTTTTTGTCGTGGAAGACATACCTATGGGTTGTGACATACTCATTGGGTATGATCAGATGCAGCATTCAAGCTGAGTGCTGATGTGGCTAGAGGATGAGATAATTTGCGTACCCCAATCCGCCGTTAAGTGGTCGTGGCTTAAGGATATAAATGTTCCTTTGAACCCGTAAGTCAATTTGTTGCTTGGCTTCCGACAGCCGAAACCGCGGGCGCGGAGCAAGAAGGCGATGAAAAAGCGACATAAGCGTCGACGACCATTAGAGCGTGTGGCTGGTGGAGCCAACGAGCGCATCCGTAGCAGTGCGGACAATGATAGTTCTACTGAGGACAGTTCTTGGCAGCCCAATACTGCAAGTTTGGCGTCTGAAGTGTCGTCTGGAGATGACAACTGTCCGGACATTATGTCGAACTCTGATATCTCGAGTGATGAGAACATAGCATGGCCCACTATGGAAGACATTATCGTCCGTTGAAGCTAGTGTCTCTGAGGCGTACGACTCAAACGGCTCGGAAGGCTGCAAGCGACGACAGCAGTGAGCAATTCTGCTGGAGCCTGCTATCCGATTGTCGGATGTTACTGATTCTGATTTTAGTACAGAGTCCATGAGCCGGTCTAGGGCGCAAAACAAGCGACCCTATCCGGCCAGACGAAAGAAGATGGCAGCTCGTAATGATCATGCTCCGCATGAGTCATTCACGATGTCTACGCAGGTGGCGAATGGTGGACCTATGTCCGTCATGGTAAAACTTCCGACCGGTTCTGTACGTAGAGTACCGACAAACCTACTTCCACCGATGAAAAGACGGGGGCTCATGATCGGCGTGTCATGAGACCAACACAATCGGTAGGCTAGTGGATATAAGTCCGCTACGACCTCGCTTCTGAATGGCTCTCCCGGAGTGACCTCTACAGGGGGCGCCTCGGTGTAGAAGCCCAGGACCTTTGGGCATTGCTGTTAGCAAGGGTAGAGTAGCGGCCCGTAAAGCGTGAGGAGCATACTGAGCAGGACTCTGTCCCGGCAAAAGTGCTCCCGCAAGCCATGGATATGGAAGGGGTATTCCTCCCTGGCTTGCCAGATTTGTACAATCGTATCAATCTTCCAAGTCATGCCCTCGATGACTTAGAAAAGCCTGAGATCGAGGAATGTGATCGGCGTGCAAACATACGACAGTTGGGTTTTAGTCCGAAGCAGACCTTGGGAGCTTTGATTGAGGACGAGCCTATGACAAGCAGAAGCACAGGTTCATCAAGGTTAATCCGATCAAGCTCTATCCGATAGAGGGCGAGCCTCCAGCACGAGTCTGTAGTCAGAAGAACTTGTCCCTCGACTACCCTGAAATGGTGTCTATGAAGGGCAAGATTGATGACCTGGTTGTAAACTTCGATGGAAATTACTAGGTTTCAAACTATATTAAACTAAAATACAATTTAGTCAGTTAGATTTAGCAGTGGTAGCTTGTGTAAGAATGATCGGGACCGCCTCTTGTTAAGAGCCTAAATATCCTCGATCACACAGGGCGTACCTCTAGCTGTTCTTTATTGAATAATTTTCACTAGAAGTACTAAGTGTTCATGACCACTTGCCTAATTTGTAAATAGACATAATAACGTAAGTCACGTTAATACATTAGCTGATATAAATAAAGTTCCATCTGAAGAAAAGTTAAAAAAAAGAAAAGACTTATTGGATTTTGGAGATTGGCGGAGGACCAAAATCTATAAGTAGTAGTTCGGAGATTATAAAATTTAGTTTATAATATCCTACATCTACTAATGTCTCAAATAGGTCCAAGTAGATGAGTCATACCAAATACTCAGGCTATTGGAGCCATCAAAGTGAATTTAGAACACTTTGGAAATATTGGAAAAAGAGCTTGTACTAAATTATTTAAAATACAAATAAAACCAATGTATTATCTCAATTGATCTTGATATTTTAGACTGACCGGAGGCCGTATTTCTACATAGCCCCCAGTAGCTTTTAGAACTACGAACGTACGTTAAGATACGATCTAGTTGGTAAAGCGAAAACCAAAGTAAAAAAACGGTTTCGGTCATGACTTATCGAGTAAGTATGTGCCTATATGTACGAGTTCAAGACTCATGTTGTACTCTATGTCGTTTAGTATTTGGTCCAGTAACCATTTCCGATGTAGGCGCCTTACGTTTATTATTTGGTAAGGTAATAGCCAAAGGCTGTTCTTCATTAGTAAGTAAGTTTGAACAATTTTCTGCACTGTTGGTAAGCAGATCAGAAAGTTTAGTCACGTAGGAAGTAGGTGGCAAATAGGGAATTTCAGATCCGTCAGGGTTTGTAGTCACCTGAGGAAACCCTTTTCGTTTATCTCGTGTGTTCTTATGTAAACGCTTATTCCATTTCTTATTAAAGATACGAAGAAAGTCGCGAGATTCACGAAATGCATCGGAGGTTAGCTGCTACTGTCCCATCCATGAAACGGGTCTTGTAGTAAGTGTAACCGTCTTCGGATGTTTTATCAATTATATCTTTGACTTGTGACTCCATAACTGGTATATCAGAATCAAATGAGCGAGCGAATGAGAGTTCGGAGGTAGGGATACGGTGAGTGCCTAGATTGGTTGCGCTAGTACCATCAATGTTATTCACTTCGTAAGTATCACTCTTCTCATCATGGTAGGAAATAACAAAAGGTCCTATCGTCTTAGAAGAGAGTTCGGTAACGTTGGCGTTTCGATTTATAATGTTAACGTAATCGCCGACTTTGAACTGAACAATGTTCTTAGTGTTATTCCATCGGTCATACGCTTTAAGTAGGACGCGATTCTTGTGCTCGAGTAAACAGGGGTAAACAAACAACGTTCTGCATATGCTCAATCTTTTGTAGCCACGGGGTAGCGTGTTTCGGGCGCAGTTTTATCAAACGTTGCTTGTAATTCACTATAGCGGCCAAAGAAATAGTGAAACGGGAGTGTTCCAGTTTGAGGATTCATGCAGTTATTCATTTGAGTCTGAACCCATTTCAAATGATAAGGCCACATATCCTCAACGTCGTCTAGTGCGGTACGCAAGAGTTTCTTAAGTTCTCTATGACGTGTCTCATTTGCACCCTGCGTTTGAGGTTTGTAAGCGAACACCACGCCTATGGGTCATGCCTGATACGAGTATAAGTGCCTCCATTACGTCGGTACAAAACTCACTACCGTTATCAGAACATATTACTCGGGGAAACCGAAGTCATTAAAGACGTGATAGCATAATTCTGCCACTGTTTGTGGACGTTTGTTCGGTATTGCATAAAGCAAGTTATAGCCCGAAGCCACACATAAGAAATGACAGATATATACATCGCCAGTATGCTTGGATCGCGGAGTTTAACCAAATCGACTATGACTCGGCGCATCGGTTGGTCTTCTGTCACACTTTTTAGGGGTGCCCAACCGTATCGCTTGATCTGGTTCTTTTCACAATCAGTACAGCGTCGGTATACTTCACGTATGGTTTCTTTCAGCGCCGGGTGATCAAGCCCTGCACGAATAGCCATTTTATAAGTATGCTCATATGCTCGATGCGTTAAATTATGTATAATTTTAACTCTACTTTCGAGCTCCTCTAAGTCAGTCAGATTCTGCGTAACGCTGGCTGGATGAACCATAGTCCTGTTGGAAAGGGCAACCTCAGTATCAGGAGGGGTAGACTCCTGAGATACATAATTGACAACATTGGATTGTTGAAGTATCTTCTTCAGTTGTTTCGCAACTCCTGGCTGTTCTTTAAGCAGCGCTTTAAGTAGTTGAGTGCGAGCTTCAGGTTCTCTTAGAGTTTTGAGTCTTTGATCCATGGCCTTAGCTAGTTCCATGTGTTTTTACGATCTAATGCCGTTTCAATCGGCATTACCTCGACTGCAATCTTGTTGGGTGCATGTGTTGTACGAGTCTTGAGCTTTTTTCAAACTCTTTAGACTCCTCTAGTTTAGCTAAGAATTCGGTTGAGGGTTTCCACTTAGTGGTACCTGCAGGACCGATGCGACAAACAATGGTGTGTTTCAAGGTGTCTTCTTAATAGAATAGGATCCCTGATACAAGAACGTGTCGGTTTCACGGTCGACATAAATAGGTTCGTCTTGAATCATATTAATTAAATCACGTATCCATGGGTCGGAGTTACGTAAGGGACAACACAGCGTAATGGTAGATTTAGTAATATTAACATAATTTAACAACTGTGCGATAAGTTGACAAGGTGGGTTAGCCCACGCATTATGCTTTGATAAGTCAAGCTGAAATGCATCACCTTTAGGATGAGTCAACGACCTATATTCAGAAACCTGTTTGTTATGTTCTGCGGCGAACATATCAACAGTAAATGGACCCCATCGTGATTGAGCGAGGTTAAACCATTTCTTATTTATCATCCAATCGGTTGCTAATAACTCTTGACTGTTTTCTGGTAGTCGGGCACAAGTCGAGAGAGCATGTCAGGAAGATGGTTATGTATTCCTGGTATGTGTGTTATATTAAAAGCGAACTTGGCAATAATGTCATGCCAGCGGCTCACCAACTGTGAATCAGGGTTCATATCTTTAAGTATGTTAAAGACTTTGATCACAGGCGACAGTAAAGTAACTTCCATAAAGGTAGTCTTTAAACTGTCTTAGCGCAGTAACTATAGCAAGGAGCTCTTGTTTAACGGTAGGGTAATTCCGTTGACTCTTATTATAACTCTTGCTAAAGAATTGTATGTAGCGCGGTTTACCATTTATCGTTTGGTAAAGCACTCCACCTACCGCTCGATCTGAAGCGTCGGTTGCTACTTGAATGGGACACCATCCACAGGGTACTGCATGATGGGTGCGTCCATTACTTTACTTTTGACTAGTTTAAATGCATCATCACATTCTTTAGTCCAAAGCTTTCCCAAAGGTCCTTTGTGCAGCCGTAGGTGACTGAAAGGCTTTAAGTAATGAGAAAGATGCGGTACCGAATCCGAGAAGAAGTTAACAAACCCACACACAGAGTTCACATCTCTTCCAGTAATTGGTGTTGATAAATCCAACAGAAACTGTTTCTTGCCAGGATCAATTTCTACCCCTGCTGCAGATACTTTGTAGCCAAGTAAGTGTATAGTATCTTTAGCAAAAGAACACTTGTCTTCGTTAATCTTAAGTTTAGCATGATTAAGTCGCTTTAAGACTTCTTCAACGAGTTTAGCATGTTCATGTGCTGTCTTTGTAAAGATAACTATATCATCTAAATAGACTGATACGTTATACGACAGGTCCGCAAATAGTTCCATCATAACTTGTTGGAAGAAAGAAGGTAACATGTGTAAGCCTTCAGGTGCACCTTTAAACTGGTACTTTTACCTTGCCAAGTAAAGGAAAAGTATTTCCTATGAGGCTCATATATCTGTAGTTGATGGAATGCAGCTTTTAAGTCTATCTTGGAAAAGATAGTCGCACCTCCATTTTGCGTAGTATCTCGCTTATCTTAGGTAAGGGAAAACTATGTTGCGGAATTAGTTTGTTGATTGGCGACAGGTCTAGTACTACTCTTGTTTTACTAAACGTTCCATCAGATTTATATTGATCGACCGCTAAGAGAGCTAAGTTAACTGGGGTTGCATCATAATTGATTTCAATTAGACCCTGTTTTAACCAATCTTCGATTTGGGTTTTGACAACGTCTTTGTGTCTCCAACTCATGTAGTTATGTGAAGGACACTTTAACTTAGAGAAGTCGACGTTTGTTAAGTCAAGTCTAACGTACCCATTAGAGAACTTAAACATACACCAGTCAGTTATTGCAATCTTCCTGTTTTGTATAATTAAGTCCATAATTATATCGGTGAAGTGCGGAATCATATCCTTTGCTTCACCTTCCGGAGGTTTAGGTATCTTTAACATATTATCATCTGACTGATCTTTATTCGGGTTCCAGCCCATTAGGCAGACCAGTGAGTGTTATACCTAAACTGAGAAGATCAGTCATACCTATAATTAAATCGTATTTCTGAGACATGTCAGTAACGATTAGGTGAGTCTTCACTTCTCTTCTATCTGACAGCATTATGTGTGCATAGTCAATGGCTTGTTCGCAAGTAGTAACTTTGCCATTTCCCAAGATTAAATCAGTTGTTTCGTTATGGACAGCCATATCTGTAGCGTAGGCTACTCGGCGTGAGATAGCAGAGACTTCAGCCCCTGGATCAAATAGTGCCATAACTTTTTCTCCATTTACGAAAACTGCTTGAAAGATACGTTCATCTCCTTTGGTATAGATTTTATTGAACATTTTCTCATAATCTTGCTCTAGTGCACACATATGGTACTGTCAGTGCTTAACTTGACGTCCGGTAAGTCCTTGCAATCCTCTTTGTGCCAACCGTTAGTACTCTTGCAAGTAGCACACTCTTTCATATAGTGTCCAAAATCTGGCTTGCCTGGTGCACACTTAACAGGGTCGTGTCTACCATTCCACTTGTCATCACGTTTTGTGAGGTTGTAACCACACTTCTTGCAAGGCGCTCTCACCTTCTTATCACCTTTCGGTTCGGTAGAAGTAGAGCCAGTACCCCTCCAGTAGTAGTGCGAGGTTTCTTAGTACTACGCGCAGTATTAGTCTCTACTGCGTTTCGCTTAGTGGGCTGGGTGTAGCTCGTGGTACTAAGTACTCTAGTAGAGGAATTGGTATGCTTGTGTACTATCTTCTCAAAGACAGACCAAGGCATAGATCGCAAATCACCATAGGCGATGATGTCATCATTGACTTTCTTAAAGAGGTTAGCTCCCAGAGTTCCATCATCTGACAAATTAATAAATATTCGCCAGTATAGGTACGACCACCCATCCGAGTATTCATATGTGTCATATGAGCTAGAGCACCTCGAATAGTGGTATCGTTCGCAAAGAACTTGCGAGACTCTAAAAGTTCACGGTCACGTGCATCTTCAAAAAAGGTGTTAAGTATATTATCACGCAACTGGTGCCAGGGTAGGGCTTTCCAGTTGGGCTCATGAGCTTTCAAGATAGTTCGCCATTCACCTGGCTCACAGAAATGAATAAAGGCATTCATCATCTGCTTATCCCTAAGGCTGGCAGACTCCTTAAGTTGGTCGAAGGCCTTCAGTGTCTCCACTGTACTCTCATTAGTAGAGAAATCGACCTCAGCCTGCGCGTTACCTAGCTGCTTTATAAAGCTTGGTTCTAAGTGTTCACGAGGCTCATGCTCAGTGCTACGGGCCAAGCTAGTGCCAAGATGGTGTCTATTTCCTTTCTCTTGTTATCGATTAGATAGCGAATGTTATCCGCTTTCCTATCGTCAAGGTCAGAGTCATTCAATAGACGGTCCTCAAGGACTTGCATACCAGAGCGTAATAGCCTGAGACGAGTATGTCTGGTTCTCACTTCCTCATCCTCAGGATTAGAGCGGGAACTCTCTAACGAGGTACTGGTGTAAAGGATTGCCAAAAATCGTGATTACCAGGGTTAGTTGGCAAATGAGGGTCGATATTACGAGGATGGTAAGCCTCATCGAGTTCCATACGATCATATCCTCTGACAGGGTTAGGTTTGTCAAGAGGATGGTCAATGGTAGCATCAGAGCTATAGAGATTAAATTTTGAAATATTATCTCTCTCGCCAGTGGTAACTGGCTTAGTGGTAAACATACTGGCTGGTAAACCAGTAGGTCTCGGGTTCGAAACCCGGCCCGAATTTTTTTCTTCTTCTTCGGTATAGGAAGAATATCAGCCAAGTGGGACACGATAGAGGGGTCCACAACTGTCGCTGCCGCCAGCTCCTTCAAGAGCGCTTCAGTGCGGTTCAATTGGCGTCGAGATTGAGAGGACTCCAACCACTTCGGTCGAGTTATGGCGTCCTCAGCTTCGGCCCCAAGATTTGAGCTGAATGGAATGGCTTCTCCATCGATGGCGAAACCGAAATTTTCGACAGGTCCAATACTTCCTTTCACGCCGGATTTGTGCTGGAGTGTCCTTTAGATGTGGAGTTATAATGCCCCCCGACATTCGTATCCACGAATTTTCCAGCCTTTCGACGTTTATCCCCAATATTTGACGGCACGTGGTCAGGGGCAAGCTGGGGTCCTGAGCTTCACTCCTAGGTGATACACGGACGCTGGCGAGCCTTCCGCGGTAGTAGATACCTCTTCTTCCAAGGCTTTAGGATCCGACGAGTCATCCTCAGAATAATCCTCTGTACCAACCTCAGAATTTGCTTCCCCAACAGTATCCTCGGCAGGCTCAACTCCAGACAGGCTAGGTGTTTCCACAGGACCTCAGGAACCTCGGCAGGCTTAGCAGGCTTAGAGCCAGCGGCTCCCTTGCCTTTAGAAGTACCCTTAGCCATAGTATTTGCTGGATAGTAAATCGATGTCAGACAGTCTAGAAGCAGTACACTACTGTAACTACTAAATAACTGAAAAATATGTAAACTTTGATGGAAATTACTAGGTTTCAAACTATATTAAACTAAAATACAATTTAGTCAGTTAGGATTTAGCAGTGGTAGTTTGTGTAAGAATGATCGGGACCGCCTCTCTGTTAAGAGCCAAATATCCTCGATCACACAGGGCGTACCTCTAGCTGTTCTTTATTGAATAATTTTCACTAGAAGTACTAAGTGTTCATGACCACTCTGCCTAATTTTGTAAATAGACATAATAACGTAAGTCACGTTAATACATTAGCTGATATAAATAAAGTTCCATCTGAAGAAAAGTTAAAAAAAAAAAGACTTATTGATTTGGAGATTGGCGGGAGGACCCAAAAATCTATAAGTAGTAGTTCGAGATTATAA
>LUCW03002668.1:0-16976 GCA_001586965.3 Sphaeroforma sirkka | reverse complement strand
ATATCCGAGTGCTAAAGTGTTCTGCATAAGGTTTCTCATACTGATCATATGAGTTTTACCCTGGCCAACGCAAGTGGTTCAACACTAGTACAAACACCATCAGTATATAACTGAGGGTGAGATCATAAATAAATCCATTCGAATGCACCATACATTAGATACACTAGCACTTTACTATTAGTCCCCACACCGCACGCTAACAACTTAGATTTAAAGTCTACTACATTGTACTCTATCACCCAGTGTCTCATTACCTCTTGAACCTGGACACCCATATATCACCTGCTCAGACAAAGGAATTGTCAGACGACAATTTGAGCATCTGCGTGTTAAAATGAATGCAATTGTATCGTCTACGGGTTTCCAAATCAATAGCTGCCCTGTGAGTTAGATGGCCATTCCTCCGGCGTCTGCTTGTCCAAAGTCACTGAGCATGTTTTCAGAGTCCGTGGAGAGTTCATCACTCTGCGAAATGAATCAATGAACTGCTTCACTGATGACGACAAATTTTGCGGAGTAACAATTGCCAAGTGCAAATCCGCTGGTTCCAAACAATTCTGCCAGGGAATTTAATCACAGTTGTCAATTCCTGAGCACTACTAGGGCCACAAACTCTGTCGCCATCTCATCGGGTGCCAGAACCTCTTCTGCTCGTTTTTTTTAGATGTTCCAACATACGCTTCTTGCGAGTAACGTGCACATTATCGTGTGGTGCCACTTGAGGGAATAGGCTTTGCGCGACGAATTCTGCGTTTCACTGGGCTGATTCGCTTTCTATCGTCAGCTCCGCCGATGATTAAATGACCAGTTGATGTTGTCATTAAGCCATTATATTGCAAGAATGATTAAAGTAACTGGTATAACTCGGAAATCAAAACCTACTACGTTAAAGTAGCTGACGAAAGAGAGATTACGTGTCGAAACATGACCATAGATTTGAGGGTTTACCCTCACTGATCAATAGACAACAGTTGCAAAGGCGGTCGTCTGTAACACTTCGCCAGACTACGATTTGATAGTGGGAATCAGGATTTCCAACTCAGCGAACGTAGACCCATGAAGTCTTTGTATAAGCCTCCTAGGACCGTGAGGGAGATGATATCTCGATTCACGAAGAAGCTAAAGAATCTTATCTTTGAGAATAACGAGATCAAGATTACCGACTGGGCTCAGTTCAAGTTCGACAATGAATACGTGGGTTTAGACTTGACAATAGTAGACTATTCGAAGTTGAATGTCCAACACAAAACTACGTAGCGTGGCGTCACGAACAGGTAGCCCGAGAACAGGTTAGGCATGGTTGGAAGACGGAGTAATTGCAGTCAACTACGAACCGGCTCCAGTCAACCCTGCACTTTTGGCGGTAGACCAGTTTAACTCCGATGGCACGTTAAACAAGGTTCGCATGTGATTTAATGTGAGCCCTATAAACGCGATTATACCTACACACAACTTTCGCTTATCGTGAATTAATGAATTGCTGAGAAGAATGGATGGGGCGAAGATATTTTTTCGACCATCGATTGGAAGCAAGGCTACCACCAAATGAAGATATGCAAACCACACTGGAAGTATAAGTTTACCTTCACTTAGGATGGACAGCAGTATCTGTTCAAGGGAGCACCATTTGGTCTACATACGTTTCCAGCCTTCTTTCAAAAGATCATGCAGGACCCGTTGAGAGATATGGACAATGTACAGGTATATATCGACGATAAAGTGGTATTTACTAAAACCAAAGAGGAGTATGATAGTGTTGTGTGTGAGGTTTTAGCTACGCTGAATATGTATATGTGCGAAATCAACAGCAACAAGGTCAGTTTGGTGTAAATGAGATACATTTGTTGGGATATCAGGTCTCTGGGGACGATATTGTGATCGACCACGGAAAGGTCGAACACTTGCTGGATCGGAGAACCCCCACTACAAGCAAAGATATTAACAGCATGTGCGGATTCGTCAACTTCCTGTCAGACGCAGTTCCACACTTGGCAAGCTACCTTATGCCTTTCGAACATTTACGATGTCACAAGGCTAGATTGGCAGCGTTGTGGGTTAATGAATGTGATGATGCCTTTTAGCAGCTCCAAACAGTGGTTCAGCGGGCTCCAGTAGTCCAGCCACCGAAACATGGAGTACCATTCATGGTGGCTACAGACGCATCCGTCATGGCGTTAGGAGGCGTTCTGTATCAAATGATTGACGGGAAACCGAGATACGTGCAGTTCTTTAGCAGGGCTATGAACTCGTCACAAATCAACTACCCGACGGTGCAACAAGAGCTGTTGGCTATTGTGACTGAAATCGAAGATTGGTTAAAACAGGGTCTAATTGAAATCAATTATGATGCAACCCCAGTTAACTTAGCTCTCTTAACGGTCGATCGATATGAATCTGATGGAACATTTAGTAAAACAAGAGTAGTACTAGACCTGTCGCCAATCAACAAACTAATTCCGCAACATAGTTTTCCCTTACCTAAGATAAGCGAGATACTACGCAAAATGGAGGTGCGACTATCTTTTCCAAGATAGACTTAAAAGCTGCATTCCATCAACTACAGATATATGAGCCTCATAGGAAATACTTTTCCTTTACTTGGCAAGGTAAGAAGTACCAGTTTAAAGGTGCACCTGAAGGCTTACACATGTTACCTTCTTTCTTCCAACAAGTTATGATGGAATTATTTGCGGACCTGTCGTATAACGTATCAGTCTATTTAGATGATATAGTTATCTTTACAAAGACAGCACATGAACATGCTAAACTCGTTAAAAGCGACTTAACTTAATCATGCTAAACTTAAGATTAACGAAGACAAGTGTTCTTTTGCTAAAGATACTATACACTTACTTGGCTACAAAGTATCTGCAGCAGGGGTAGAAATTGATCCTGGCAAGAAACAGTTTCTGTTGGATTTATCAACACCAATTACTGGAAGAGATGTGAACTCTGTGTGTGGGTTTGTTAACTTCTTCTCGGATTCGGTACCGCATCTTTCTCATTACTTAAAGCCTTTCAGTCACCTACGGCTGCACAAAGGACCTTTGGGAAAGCTTTGGACTAAAGAATGTGATGATGCATTTAAACTAGTCAAAAGTAGAGTAATGGACGCACCCATCATGCAGTACCCTGTGGATGGTGTCCCATTCCAAGTAGTAGAACCGACGCTTCAGATCGAGCGGTAGGTGGAGTGCTTTACCAAACGATAAATGGTAAACCGCGCTACATACAATTCTTTAGCAAGAGTTATAATAAGAGCCAACGGAATTACCCTACCGTTAAACAAGAGCTCCTTGATATAGTTACTGCGCTAAGACAGTTTAAAGACTACCTTTATGGAAGTTACTTTACTGTCGCCTGTGATCAAAAGTCTTTAACATACTTAAAGATATGAACCCTGATTCACAGTTGGTGAGCCGCTGGCATGACATTATTGCCAAGTTCGCTTTTAATATAACACACATACCAGGAATACATAACCATCTTCCTGACATGCTCTCTCGACTTGTGCCCGACTACCAGAAAACAGTCAAGGAGTTATTAGCAACCGATTGGATGCTAAATAAGAAATGGTTTAACCTCGCTCAATCACGATGGGGTCCATTTACTGTTGATATGTTCGCCGCAGAACATAACAAACAGGTTTCTGAATATAGGTAGGTCGTTGACTCATCCTAAAGGTGATGCATTTCAGCTTGACTTATCAAAGCATAATGCGTGGGCTAACCCACCTTGTCAACTTATCGCACAGTTGTTAAATTATGTTAATATTACTAAATCTACCATTACGCTGTGTTGTCCCTTACGTAACTCCGACCCATGGATACGTGATTTAATTAATATGATTCAAGACGAACCTATTTATGTCGACCGTGAAACCGACACGTTTTTTTTGTATCAGGGATCCTATTCTATTAAGAAGACACCTTGGAAACACACCATTGTTTGTCGCATCGGTCCTGCAGGTACCACTAAGTGGAAACCCTCAACCGAATTCTTAGCTAAACTAGAGGAGTCTAAAGAGTTTGAACAAAAGCTCAAGACTCGTACAACACATGCACCCAACAAGATTGCAGTCGAGGTAATGCCGATTGAAACGGCATTAGATCGTAAAAAACATGGAACTAGCTAAGGCCATGGATCAAAGACTCAAAACTCTAAGAGAACTGAAGCTCGCACTCGACTACTTAAAGCGCTGCTTAAAGAACAGCCAGGAGTTGCGAAACAACTGAAGAAGATACTTCAACAATCCAATGTTGTCAATTATGTATCTCAGGAGTCTACCCCTCCTGATACTGAGGTTGCCCTTTTCAACAGGACTATGGTTCATCCAGCCAGCGTTACACAGAATCTGACTGACTTAGAGGAGCTCGAAAGTAGAGTTAAAATTATACATAATTTAACGCATCGAGCATATGAGCATACTTATAAAATGGCTATTCGTGCAGGGCTTGATCACCCGGCGCTGAAAGAAACCATACGTGAAGTATACCGACGCTGTACTGATTGTGAAAAGAACCAGATCAAGCGATACGGATGGGCACCCCTAAAAAAAGTGTGACAGAAGACCAACCGATGCGCCGAGTCTTAGTCGATTTGGTTAAACTCCCGCGATCCAAGCATACTGGCGATGTATATATCTGTCATTTCTTATGTGTGGCTTCGGGCTATAACTTGCTTTATGCAATACCGAACAAACGTCCACAAACAGTGGCAGAATTATGCTATCACGTCTTTAATGACTTCGGTTTCCCCGAGTACTATGTTCTGATAACGGTAGTGAGTTTTGTACCGACGTAATGGAGGCACTTATACTCGTATCAGGCATGACCCATAGGCGTGGTGTTCCTTACAAACCTCAAACGCAGGGTGCAAATGAGACACGTCATAGAGAACTTAAGAAACTCTTGCGTACCGCACTAGACGACGTTGAGGATATGTGGCCTTATCATTTGAAATGGGTTCAGACTCAAATAAATAACTGCATGAATCCTCAAACTGGAACACTCCCTTCACTATTTCTTTGGCCGCTATAGTGAATTACAAGCAACGTTTAATAAAACTGCGCCCGAGAAACACGTTACCCCGTGGCTACAAAAGATTGAGCATATGCAAAACGTTGTTTACCCCTGTTTACTCGAGCACAAGAATCGTGTCCTACTTACAGCGTATGACCGATGGAATAACACTAAGAACATTGTTCAGTTCAAAGTCGGCGATTACGTTAACATTATAAATCGAAACGCCAACGGTACCGAACTCTCTTCTAAGACGATAGGACCTTTTGTTATTTCCTACCATGATGAGAAGAGAGATGATACTTACGAAGTGAATAACATTGATGGTACTAGCGCAACTAATCTAGGCACTCACCGTATCCCTACCTCCGAACTCTCATTCGCTCGCTCATTTGATTCTGATGTACCAGTTATGGAGTCACAAGTCAAAGATATAATTGACAAAACATCCGAAGACGGTTACACTTACTACAAGACCCGTTTCATGGATGGGACAGTAGCTTGGCTAACCTCCGATGCATTTCGTGAATCTCGCGACTTTCTTCGTATCTTTAATAAGAAATGGAATAAGCGTTTACATAAGAACACACGAGATAAACGAAAAGGGTTTCCTCAGGTGACTACAAACCCTGACGGATCTGAAATTCCCTATTTGCCACCTACTTCCTACGTGACTAAACTTTCTGATCTGCTTACCAACAGTGCAGAAAAATTGTTCAAACTTACTTACTAATGAAGAACAGCCTTTGGCTATTACCTTACCAAATAATAAACGTAAGGCGCCTACATCGGAAATGGTTACTGGACCAAATACTAAACGACATAGAGTACAACATGAGTCTTGAACTCGTACATATAGGCACATACTTACTCGATAAGTCATGACCGAAACCGTTTTTTTACTTTGGTTTTCGCTTTACCAACTAGATCGTATCTTAACGTACGTTCGTAGTTCTAAAAGCTACTGGGGGGCTATGTAGATATACGGCCTCCGGTCAGTCTAAAATATCAAGATCAATTGAGATAATACATTGGTTTTTTTTGTTGTATTTTAAATAATTTAGTACAAGCTCTTTTTTTCCAATATTTCCAAAGTGTTCTAAATTGACTTTGATGGCTCCAATAGCCTGAATATTTGGTATGACTCCTCTACTTGGACTATTTGAGACATTAGTAGATGTAGGATATTATAAACTAAATTTTATAATCTCCGAACTACTACTTATAGATTTTGGTCCTCCCGCCAATCTCCAAAATCCAATAAGTCTTTTTTTTTTTTTTTACTTTTCTTCAGATGGAACTTTATTTATATCAGCTAATGTATTAACGTGACTTACGTTATTATGTCTATTTACAAATTAGGCAAGTGGTCATGAACACTTAGTACTTCTAGTGAAAATTATTCAATAAAGAACAGCTAGAGGTACGTCCTGTGTGATCGAGGATATTTAGGCTCTTAACTAGAGGCAGTCCCGATCATTCTTACACAAGCTACCACTGCTAAATCCTAACTGACTAAATTGTATTTTAGTTTAATATAGTTTGAAACCTAGTAATTTCCATCGAAGTTTACACTTATGCCTTTCGAACATTCACGATGTCACAAGGCTAGATTGGCAGCGTTGTGGGTTGAAGAATGTGATGATGCCTTTAGCAGTCAAAACAGTGGTCCAGCGGGCTCCAGTAGTCCAGCCACCGAAACATGGAGTACCATTCATGGTGGCTACAGACGCATCCGTCATGGCGTTAGGAGGCGTTCTGTATCAAATGATTGACGGGAAACCGAGATACGTGCAGTTCTTTAGCAGGGCTATGGACTCGTCACAAATCAACTACCCGACGGTGCAACAAGAGCTGTTGGCTATTGTGACTGCACTCACTCATTTTAAGGACTGGGGATTTTAGAACCCCAACTCACAATTGGTCAGTCGATGGCACGATACGAATGCAAATTTTCCATTTAGCATCACACATACCGGGGATGCATACTCACTTATCGGATATGCTGTCACGCTTTGTACCGTACTTCAACAAAATGGGCCGAGAGTTACTAGCTACGGATTGGATGGCCAATTCTAGATGGTTTAAGATTGCGACAACAGGGTTTTAGGGTTTTATAAAACCCTAATACCCTTGACATGTTTGCAGCACATCATAATGCGCAGCTGCTGCGATACCGGACTCTGAAACATCCAGAAGGTGATGAGTTTCAAATCGACTTAACAGATGAGAACGCATGGGCGAATCCACCGTGGTTGTTGATATCACAGTTGCTAATTATGTACATATACAAGATGCTACCATCACGTTGTGTTGTCCCGTAAGACATTCAGATAAATAGCTCCCACAGTTGATATCGATGATACAATGTGAGCCCATATATGTGGATAGAGAGGTAGATACTTTCTCTACCAGGGTACCCGTGCAGGTCAGAAGATGCCTTGGCGATATACAATCATATGTCGAATAGGTCCAGTTGGAACATCCAAATGAACACAGTTCGAGACCTTCAAGGGTTTAGAGTTTAGGGTTTTAGCGAGACCTTCAAGCGTAAGGTTGAAGAATCCAAGATTCCATTCTTGACACCTAAGTTTCAACGAGAGGCTGAGACGACACACGAAACTGCAGTATGCGTTACCGAGGTACAATCTAATCCTACAGTAACAAAGAGGAACAAGTCACTAGCGAAAGCATTCTACAAGGAGATACGTTCTGACAGGGACGATTTTCCAGATGTATACCACCATGCTACTCAACCCATGGACAAGGAGTACATTAGTAGAATTCACACGGCCGATCTTTCAGGCGAGATGAGACCAGACGAATTTTCAAGTCCCAGTGATGTAGTAGCGGAATCCTAACCTCCAGACATTGACTCAGCGAGTTCATCGGAGGACGACATTCTGAAGTGGTTAAGGCAAAATTATGCGCTTAAACACGTGGATAAGGTTATGACTGAGAAAGATTGCAAGAGCAATTATACACCCAAAGCTTAGGCAATATATATCTCAGGTGCATCACAAATGCAACGACTGCGAAGATAGCCGGATCAAGCGCTATGGATATGCCCCATTAAAGATTGTATCAGAAGACGAGTTGTGACGCAGGGTTATCATTGATTTGATTGAGCTACCCACGTCCGAACACACACGAAAGATAAGTATGTCTGTCACGTGTTTGAAGTTGCTTCACGATGTAACATTCTATATCCTCTGAAAGACAAATCAACACCCACTGTGGCTGAGTGCATATATAAGTGTTTCGCAGATTTTGGCTGGCCAGCTATTGTATGTACCTACAACGTTAGTGAGTTTACAGGAGATATCCTGACGACACTCTTACTCGTTGCGGGATCATGTCACAAGATGGGCGTATCTTTTTTAAGCCTCGGACACAAGGTGCGAATGAGGTACGACACAGAAAGGTGAAGGAATTCAAGCGTGGAGCCTTGCTAGACAATGCTGGCATGTGGCCATACTCAACTAATTGGGTACAGACACAAATGAACAAGACACCGGATTTAGTCACTGGTACAACACCCGCTCACTATTTCAGGGGCCGTTAAAGTGAATTACAAGTACCTTTCAACAAGGATTCTCAGGAAGACCATGTTTTACCATGTTTAGTGAAGATGCGTCGTACCAGAAATGTCGTCTTTTCTTGCTTGAGAGAGATAAGGACATCGCACTCAAGAAGAGACAGAAGCGATGGAAGGATTCGAAGGAGATATGTTTTTTAGGGTTTTAGAGTCGAGTTTGAGGTGGGCGATATAGTCAACATCACGACTCGCAACTCTGACACGACTGTGCATAGGGCTAAATACATTGGACCATTCAAGGTATCAGTGGCCGATAAGAAGAGCAGAACATACGAAGTAAACAAAGTAGACGGTTCAAGTGCTCTTAATATCGGGTCACATCGAATTCCGACGACAGAAATCATCCTTCGTCGCACACGTAGAGTTACTACATCTCTTTTGTCTTATGTGTTCAAGAAAATTCTTGGGAAGTACAAACATGAGGACATGACTTACCATACAACGGAGTTTGCAGATGGCACACAGAGAACCTAAACCCAAAAACCCAAACGTAATAGAGTAACCGAGTAACTTATAAAGTCTAAGTATACTTTGTCTATGAGAATGAAATATAATAAGCATTGATGCCATTATATGAGCATCGAGAGTAACTAACTATAAAGTCTAAGTATACTTTGTCTATGAGAATATAATATGAGCATTGATGCCATTATATGATCGAACCCCGTTACTTCTTTTTTTTGCTTGTATATATATATATATATATATATATATATATATATATATATATATATATATATATATATATATGTGTGTGTGTGTGTGTGGGTTCAAGGTTTCATTTCAGGGATGTCCGAGGACTATGGACACTTAAGTTTAATTTACAGGACTAAGAAAAAAATACTTGAATGCCAAGGTTTGTTAAAATATCTATAACAACATGACCACGGGTTGTCACTGAATGACTGCGATATGAACAAATGTGTTCACTTGCCATCATTATGCAAACCACTCGAATGTTGCAAATTGTCGCTGAATCGAATGATTTTAATATGGACAATCATGTGCCGTGTGATAACCAATAATTTTGATGCATTCTATACTTCATTTCTGATCTTTTTTATACTTTTGTATCTGCTTTCTTCGGGGATTTCTTAGTGTGATACGATCAAATGTCGTGTGATTGTATGCAACTGTCCGATTTGTTCCAATGTAAGTCATTGAGGCTCATCCCGATCGAAAACCTATGGTGGACCCCTGCTGTTTATTGTACAACAATGTATGTCAATGTATAGTTATATATAAAACAAACTAAGTTCAGGTAATACATGCTGGGTTGCTACAGATAACAAATACATATATTTTGAATACAAAAAATAAAAAAAAAAAAAAATTTGCCTACGGCACGTAGTATTCCCGCGTGGTCCCCCCCACCGCAGTACTGACCACGCTCGCAGCAGTTTGACTTCCGGGATCGGACGGGACCGGGTATTTTTTTTGCTGGATATGGCCGTAGGCGAAATCTAGTGTTCATATTCAGTATATATATTTATTTTAACAAAAAAAAAAGGTGCTTGAACAATGAACATAGCCTCCTAAAATAAAACAAGGGGTTTTCTATTTTAAGGAGTCTATGGCTTGAAATCTATAAATTTGCATATTTCAGCACTTTCGGGCCTAAACAGGCATCGCACCTTAGCATGGGCAGCGGGTGGTGGGTGGATTCGCTATTCGGATACCCTTACACCCTTTTTTTTGGGGGGGTTCACTATTTTCTGGGGCCTTCTGGAGGCATTTTTATTCTCATTTATTAAATAAAAAAATAAACTTTATTACTGAAGCGTAGGCTTTTCTAAAAAAGTCCCTGTCGACATTATCACCGATTTTTCTTCGCCAAAAAAAAATACGCGACCGGGCTTGAATAGGAGATTTTTTTGCCCATCAAAGACCCTATATAAGAAACCCTATAGGCCCATCAAAGACCATAGAAAAACCAATAGGCCCATCAAAGACCATAGAAATAATCAGTAGGCCCATCAAACACCCTACATAAGTAATCAATAGGCCCAAATGTCTGAATATGAACAAATAAATTACCCCTATGACTATACAATAGGCCCATCAAAGACCCTATAAATAATCAATCAATAGGCCCAAATGCCCAAATCTGAATATGAACAAATATATTACCCCTATGACTATACGCCTTCGGTCCCTGCGGGTTTTTTAGAAGCGTGTGAATATTTTCGCTATTGAGGGAAGTCCCTTCTCCACTTTCCAATGGGTCACAGATCTGGTCACGGTAAACGCCACACACATCGCTTTTCTCACGTCCATCCTGCTGGAGGAAACTTGTTTGTGTAGTTCGGTACTCCTGGGGCTGGGGCGCCTTACACTGTGTATATACAGAAATATAAAGAACAACAAAATACGGTACAGGAGAACGGTCACTTTACTAAAATTGACCAGCTGAACGAAACGGTGCAAGTAGGAATATAGTACTGTATTATCGTGCTAGTATATGTAGTAGTGTTCTAGAGTATAAGTTTCAGTATCAATAGATTTATGTGTTAGTTCCGTAGCATAATTCGTCAGGATCAGACGGCCGTTGGAGGCTGACATCACTCAAAACGATTGAATCAGAACGAACGATACATGGCTTGATAGGAATGAGAGGTGCCCACGTATAGAGCACAGCGAAGTGCAACGTATGTATATATGTAGTATCTCTTATGAAATAAATAAAAACATATGTATTTTTGCTCATATTTATACACGCTACTACATAAATTCCCAAGTAAACTGTGCGATAGTCGACACGCACGTTCACATTCATCCATGCGATTCATAAATGACCCCGGCGTACACAACATACATTGGCTGCATTAGTTATTAAACCAGTATATACATACATACATACATACATATTAACTTAATAAATATACACATATCAACATACAAACAAACACTCACCACAGGATCAAATTGTAGTTGATATAACTTACTTGACGCAATTATACATATATAAGCGCTACACAGACATGCTCACACATACACGACCAGTTGGTATACTTACACAAATATACCCACACCACCCCATATATATGCTGAACTGTGTACTCCATATATGTACATATGCCACGGTTCATGATTACATACAATATACACATATATATATATATAGACTCATAACATATACGGATATGCATTATATATGGCCTTCGTTATATACGCATACATCGTTTATAACAATATACATGAACATGTGGCTATATATATATAAATATATACATATCATATATACATCCATAGTATACATATATAGTGGCGCCCCAGCATTGGACATGCATATCCATATATACACATACATGTATATTGTTTGACATATATACCATACTTATACAATGACATCATACATAGACATTACACTATCCTACATATGTGGTAGCGTGACATCCGCCATGACTTGATCAGACACTGGCGGATATGCCTGCGACATGCATGCATGCATATGCAAGTTGAATAGCACATATATCAACGAACACTGCGCGATGAAACGCCTCCAGTCCCACCCATCCCTCCTGAATGGCTACCGCATGCATGCATCGCACATACGACCCGGTGATGTGGTGATATATGCATGTATATACATGCATATGAGACATGTATATATATGCTCATATTCATGTATGAAACGATATGCATATTTATATCTGTCACAGCTTACTGCACATACTCGGTGTATACGTATATATATATAATGTGTAAACATATAAATATACCTATATATATATTGGGACTCATATATATTATTACTAACTACTCTTATCCGTATATGGCATTGAGAAGGCATTGAGGCATGTAACATGTATTACATGCTATGTATCTATATATTACTATTGAAGGAACGATGTGATTGTACTTTTGGAGCATAGAAAGCGCTCATATAGTACCCCATGATCGCTCTCTCATTCTCCTTCTGCGCAATAGTAAACGACCTATCATGTTATATATGCACCACGGCAACATGTGATATATTAGTGTAGCATGGTGGATGTATATACAATATGTACCAATACAACTCAAATAGCACGGAATACATATTACGTATGCACATATTACGTGACGAAAAAGCGTACATGCATCCATATTATACATCATACATACATATATGCATGATATATATATGTACATACAATATATATTTATATATATATATGGATGCATATTGTACATGCTGTTTGATTGTTATCCTGTTGTTGTGTGAACATGATGCAGTTACACGCCACTTGTTTGCGACAACTGTGTATATAATACATACATATCGATATATTACACATGGCACATGTCCACCCATCCGTACCTGTAATGTAGAGGCTGGGCTCGCCATCGGCTGCCAAATAATATAACACCATGCATGCATGATCCATGCATGTGCGGACCGTATATATCCTGAGCATGAATATATAGCACATATTCAACCCGCATACCTAGATCGCCGTCAGTGACCTGTATATATTATATCTATATATATGACCACGTAAATCTGCTTCATCATGTCTGTATGCATCGCATATGTGTGAATGTATGTTCGATATATGCGTAGCATATGACAGGGTATACTAAAGCTGGGTGTACTGATACATATGCTGCAGGCATGTATTTTGTATGTCAGTTTATATTTATCGTATATCATGCAACCTTCGAACTTATTGTATACACGATGCTGGCATTTTCCTTATTATGCATGCAGCAGCATATACTAGATCAAATACATCAGCACATGCAGTTATATGTAAGGTATTATGTTGATACATAGAATGTACAGTGTGCCACCACTCGATAACTATTATGTGTATTATAAGCATGCTTACATACATATTATTATTACTATATACAACCATATTACATTATTGGCTGGCGATACTGAAGGCGTTCGACATATTATTGTACTATATCGCTTATTATTTTATTGCTTACGCAAATACTTATAAATTACATACCGCATACATTTGATGCCGAAAACAACTGGCACCTCATGTGCATATCAGCATGACATCGGTCATTTATTTTAAGACGATCCAACTGATTATAAGAATATATTCGTTCGGCGTAGATGCTCACTGCTCACGCATGTGGTTGTATACATGTTCTTGTATGTAACTATTCGAGCCATGTTTCCAGCATGCAAAACACCTTCAACTTCATACCCGCTACAGTAAACCTTATGTTTGTTATGTATGTAGAAACTTCATGCACACCATCCTTGTCCAGGTGATCGGGATGCATGTATGTCACCATGCGCATATGTGGCGGACTTGATCAGCGCGTCAGCATCCGCCATGAAGATCCTTCAACGCATGATTCGCATAAGTCATCGATTTTCCCCACCATATATTCATGATATATGTAAGTATATATAATATGTATTTATATATATATATATATATATATATATATGTTTTATATATATATATATATACATATATACATATATATATATATATATATATATATATATATATATATATATATTATATATATATATATATATATATATATATATATATATGTATATATATATATATATATATATATGTATATATATATATATGTATATGTATATATATGTACATATCAACATGCAATGTTATATTATGTGTATATACGTATGCATATGTATGCATATATATATATATATATATATATATATATGTATATATGCATGTATATATATATGCATGTATATATATATGCATGTATTACGTATTATTATTATATATATAATGTATGCACGTATATATATATATATGTTATATATATTACATGTATGCATATATATATATACATACATATATATCATATGTACATACATATATGCATACATACATACATGCATACATGCATGCACATGTATGTATGCATGCATACTATGTACTACACTACATACATAGAATGTATAATAAAGCAGTGTTACCTCATAAAATTCTATCAACTATTTTTTTCTGGTAAATGCCGGATAAATAAGTATATTGGGCTCAGGATAAAATGACAATTAGCTGTGTGTGTTTTTTTTAATATTTATATATAAAAAATTTGGAAGAAGGCCATGATAAAATCTAAATGGGACGGGGGTTCGGCAAATATTTTTTTTTAGAGGGGGGGAATATATTTGTAGTGGAGTGCCGTGAAGGCACTGGCCCAGTTCGAAGTCTGGTCACTGCTGGTGCTGTGTGAATATTTATGGTTTGGTTACGGATCGCCCTTTACGTGTGAGTATTTACTCTCTTGTGTGTGGTATATCAAGTTTGTTTCACAATACAAAACGCACATATACAACTCACAAACAGAGTCACTTACAAACCGAAAGAGTCCGATTCGGATTATGGCATATTTCAGACTGCACACATTGTTGCTGAGGGTGTGATACGACTAAAGGCACACGACTGGTCACACCGCCACAACTACAGACACTCGCATAAAATACCACAACTGCGGGTTCGCACACACACGACTCTTCTACAGGCACGCATAAATTTCACACAAATACAGACACATGTAATACAAGCACATTCGGCCATTTACGCTCGACCCTCCCTACGAGTCATTTGTCACGCTTTCATGGGAATAAAAAAGTCTGCGTAGAAAACCTGAACAGGCCAGTAGTTCAGACTGGAACTACAGCCACCGAGTACATATGGCGAGAAGTAATGCGTTTATGCATTTGAATTACAAAAAGCAACAATGCATGCAAATGCTGAAAGTGGCCAAGTCAGACAGAATAGTACCGCCAACGAAATTGATTCTGCCGGTGATGAATCGATGGCCATGAGCGCACGTCCAGTTGCTCCTGAAGACACGCAGAGTGCTCTCAAAGAGACACAAAATAACAAACCAAACGAAAATTCAAGTACCATGGACGATCCCACTAAAGGGGTGACCAGCACAACGGACACCGCGGCACCTACTACCTCCGATGTAAGCCAAAATACAGGCACAGACAAGACCACGTCTGACAGAACAGTCTCCGACAACACCGACAACACAAACGCAAAGATGCAGACGCAAAGACATGCAGATCCAAACTCTGCAGCCACGAAAGATGTCAATAAAACCTCCAATGCAACGGATGGGCCGACTGTGGGGGGGGGTGATCCCCAGTGTGCGGGTGATAACACCGCCTAACCCTCCCACGCAACGCAACCGCAGTGGCTGAAGTCGGCTCTACACTTCCAAACATACGCACACCACAGCCACACGACAGTGCACGGATACCCATGCCAGCCCATACACAACCCTCCGCACCATCATACACAGACACACAACAAAATACAGCGACCACTGCACGCACACAGGCACGCACACACGGGAGTGAACAGGCACAGTCTGCCGCACAAGAGACATCAGTAGACGGCTCCTCAACGATGCCGTGGCAACTAGCAGCAAAGTTAGCGCCAACAGCTGTCAGTGACACACATGACAGATCGACAGCGGATGCACCCGACCAACCGTACACAGACGATAGCCACACAAGCGATGGCAGGTGCACAGGCACTCACACACGATAGCAGTGCACAAGCAGGCACTCGACAGCACACTAGCCCTCCATCAGAGAGCACTACACTCGCATCCACTCAAGGGACGCCACCAAACCTAAGTTTGCCATACCCAGCACCACGGACAACAAGGCACATCGTTCACATCCATATGCACAACCTACCAAAAACAACACAGTCACAGCTGCTTCCACACATGTCACAACAGCAACTACAACCACTTATGCTCAGGCCCATTTCCCCAGACAGCCGTCACCTCAGGATTCGAGGCCAGGAAACGCATCCATTCAGATCCCAACTCAAACGCAGCCATTAGCATGAGCATAACACCCGCGGGCGCAAAACCCAAAGACAAGTCACGGTTCATAGGCATCAAAATCAACACGGACATGAAGGCGGTTCCCAGCCCAATTGCCAGTGCAGGGTCACGAGTGGATAGCAAGGGACAGACACCGCGCAATTATACGCCTCGGGCACACACCCCCAACAACCGATCCCCCCCCGGTCCCCACGGTCAGCCAGAGGGCGCGGATCCCAGGTATTCGGGCTCAACAAGGGAAGACAAGCCTCATTCCAGTGCTGTTGGAGTGGCTGTGGTGAGTTTGTGGGCGATCTCATGGACCACATCAACACAGTGCACATCGGCGTGGGTAGGGCTAAGTACGACTGTCTGTGGAAGGGCTGTGATCGCGGACGGGTATGTTGTATACGTATGTACTATCTCAATTGCTCTGAGATCCGAACAACAACCATGCTATGTACTTTTTTAGCTGAATAGGATACTGCAGTCTTGTCTTCTTCATTACTTCTATTCCTTTCGTCAGTTTAAAACCATACAATTTGAACGTACATTCATTCAGA
>LUCW03002666.1:0-11727 GCA_001586965.3 Sphaeroforma sirkka | reverse complement strand
TAGGTAACGCGAAGGCTGAGGTCGATTTCTCTACTAATCAGAGCGCAGTGAAGACACTGAAGGCCTTTGACCACTTAAGGAGTCTGCCAGCCTTAAGGATTGAGCAGAAAATGAATGCCTTTATTCATTTCTGTGAGTCAGAGGAATGGAAAACCTATCTTGAAGAAAACATATGAGTCCAACTGGAAAGCCCTACCCCTGACGCCAGTTGCGTGAGAATCTACTTAACGCCTTCTTTGAAGATGCACGCGACCGTGAACTTCTAGAGCCTCTGCAAGTTCTTTTTGCAAACGATACTACTATTCGAGGTGCTCTAGCTCATATGACATATATATGAACACTCGGATGGGAGGTCATACCTATACTGGCTGAATATTTATTAATTTGTCAGACGATGGAGACTCTGGGGGGCTAGCCTTTGTAAGAAGGTCAATGATGATTTTATCGCTTATGGTGATTTGCGATCTATGCCTTGGTCTGTCTTTGAGAAGATAGTTCAAAAAAGCATACCAACCCATCTACTAAGAGTACTTAGTACCTCAAGCTTTACCCAGCCCGCTAAGCGTGCCGCGATAGAGAATAACACTACGTGTAATACTCAGAAACCTTGCATACTGCCGGAGGTGGTAAAAAGCTCTACTTCTACTGAACCAAAGGGTGAAAGGAATGAGAGTGCATCTTGCAAGAAGTGTGGTTAAAACCTCACTAAACGTGATCACAAGTGGAATGATAAACACGACTCTGCTAAGTGTGTACCAGGCAAGCCAAACTTTGGGCACCACCTCCATCAATATTTCCTAAACCACTTCAGCGACTATGAGGAGCCATACCATATGTTCATACATTGTAACATACATATACTTATCATTTTGAAATAAATAATATTATCCTACATGAAAGAGTGTCCCACTTGCAAGGGTACTAACGGTTGGCACAAAAGATGATGGCAAGGACATACATGCCGGACGTCCAAGTTAATCACTGCCAGTTCCGTATGTGTGCACTAGAGCAAGATTATGAGAAAAAAAGTTCAATAAAATCTATACCAAAGGAGATGAATGTATATTTCAAACCGTTTATGTAAATGGAGAAAAAACGTTATAGCACTTTTTTTGATCAGAGGCTGAATTCTCTGTTATCTCACGCCGAGTAGCCTACGCTACAGATATGGCTATCCAAAACGAAACAACTAATTTAATCTTGGGAAATGGCAAAGTTACCACTTGCGAAGAAGCCTTTGACTATGCACACATAATATTGTCAGATAGAAGAGAAGTAAAGGCTCACCTAATCGTTATTGACATGTCTCAGAGATACGATTTAATTATAGGTATGACTGATCTTCTCAGTTTTGGTATAATTCTCACTGGTCTGTCTAATGGGCTGGACCCAAATAAAGATCAGTCAGATGATAACATGTTAAAGATACCTAAACCTCCGAAAGGTGAAGCAAAAGATAATGATTCCGCACTTTACCGATATAAGTATGGACTTAATTATACAAAACAGAAAGATTGCAATAACTGTAATAGCCGGGTCCCCACATTAGACTCTTATGTTAATAAACGTACTCTTAAGCAGTACGTAGATTATAAACGTACTATTAAAAGCACAGTATTAAATGGTTTTTTTAACGGTTCTATTTACAAGTACCTTTTCCATTTTACAAATCAGATATTTTGGCCCCGACCCATTAAAGGGACTGTGAACAAGGCCAAAGAGTATATTTGGAGTAGGTCTATTAAGAGACCTAGATAAACACTCAAAATATACATCGGGAATACTTCGGTAGCAGATGGCTCAACCGAACATAGGTTTCTAGAGACCCTTAATGGTTACCTAGTTTGACCTCCGCTCAGCCAACCAGATGTGCCAGTCTGATGATGGCAAGTCGGTAATTCTTGATAAGTGGCCAGTTATTGGTTAAGACAATAACTAAGGACATCAAGAGTATTTTTACTTTTTTTACTTTTTTTTTCTAAAGATAGGATTTTACTAGTTTCAGTAATTCGTGCAACGAAACAAGTAATACTAGTTTTGACGATAACGATAACGAAACCATAAATAAAATACCTTCGGCGAAATCAGTACTGGGAGGATGATATATAGGCAATGTCTCAGCCTTACAATCCCCAGAGTATTGCTGATTTCTATGAGGCATACCTAATTTTATTACCAGACTAAAATTCGTATACTTAAAAAAACTTATTAAAAGACTTTAAGATTTTATTACGTTTAGTAGCTCTAAGATGTTTATACCGCCTTAAGAGACCGATATTTACACATTTTAAAGTTGGCAAAGTATTAACTACTTGAGCTACTTAAGCATCGTGGTAATTAACTACCACATAAAATTTTCTTAAGACAATAACTATTCGTTAAGTGAATAGCAGAAGCCGTACTGGATAATTATGACTAATAAGGACTTCATGCTATCTAAGAAGCGTAAAGCGGATAAAAAGAAGATGGACAGAGAATCTGCCGAAGACGAAGTCAACCCCATTGTCGCTAAAGACGACAATACACTGGATACCGGTGAGACTACTCCATTAAGAGAGAAGTCAGCCGAGGAGAGGGCTAGAGGACCCACTCTCTCCTCAAGTTCAAAACTCGCGAAACCGCGAAGCGAAAATAGGAGTGGGTTTAAGACCACTTTATCTACTATCCCTGAGGAGATTAATCCAAAGGGTAAAGAACCAATTACGGAAGTCAATTATGACGACCTCGAGGAGATTAATCCAAAGAGTAAAGAGCCAATTATGGAAGTCAATTACGACGACCCCGGCGACGATGAAGTCCAACCCGATAAGGGGCCGACGGAAGACGAACCACAGGCTAGTGCATCTACCTACATCAGTAAGTTGCTCGATAAAAATACTGAACTTAAGAATCAGTTAGCTGCCCTAGAGAAACAACTGACACTAGAGAAAGTTATCTATCGCACACGTAGATCAGATGTACGGAACTGGCGAGAAAGCTAAACGCCTACGTGAATATGTCTCTAACGACACCATTGCAGCTGTAAACGTGTAGTCAAAACATCATGCTTAGAGACGACCAATGAGGAGTACCACGATCTAAGTACTAAGCCGGCCGAAATAAGCCCGGAGAATGTTCCCTGGGAAAGTCTACTTTCACGGGACCAGGCACTATTTACTCCAATACCATCACCGGGACATGAGTCTCCCGTTTTGGAGTGTATTATAAACCCAACCGCTGGGAAGAATACACCTCCCCTCCTTACCTAATTGGGGAAGGTACATCGCACCCAGCCAAAGTCGACGTGCGAGATTATCGTAACGGATGATCTAAGATCTTCATTCCAACACCACGTCTCAGTAACGAGCGTCGTGAAGCGTCGACCATGGACTTTAATATCCACCGAAAGGGAACTAAAGCTTCCCGCATACATGCAGTGACGTGGAGTACCCACGGAAGGACCGCAATGTATTACATTAACCCGCCGAAGACTTTCAGTCCACAGAGGTAGATATGCTGAATGCAGAAGTTAACGAACTCAGCAGTTAAGATGGAGCTCGCTCATGACCTGCAAGATCGCCCAGAAATTGATTATTATGCGAAAATAATCAACATCAAGCAGAAGCGAATCGACCAGTTGCTGCAAGCACAACGCGGGCAGAACCAACGCGATCACCAGAAGTATAAGGGCATGATCAGTCGACTTAAGTCGAACTGGGACTCAAGGACTCTGACTCGCTCGTTACACGCGTTTACAGTGATGCTGGAGACAAATGACATTGCCCCACCGCAATGGATATCTGCGTTTATGCAGACATTTAATCCAGAAGGAACCAATTATCGGATCCTTCAGAAGCATCTCAAAGAGATCGATGAGTGTCGTAACTGGCCAGAAGTATGTTGGCTAGTGACATCCTTATTAAGCAGGATATGCGCAGTCAGGACTATGTTCAATTCTGGCAACACCAACAGCGAATACTAGCATCTTGAGCTATATTCTGAAACTCGATGCGGACCTTGTCAGACCTGATATTAAGAGGGATGACAAGTCACGCTGGTATGAGTTGTTTGGCAATGCATGTATTCTGTATGAACATAGGCAGTAATGATCGAGAGCGCCTTTACCTCGAACTACGTCGCAAGTATGCGAACAGAAACGAGAGATAAAGGACAGGAGAAGAAGTTTCACCTGACTCGACTGCGCTGGAATCAGTTCTATGAAACTGTTTCCGACACTTATCGCTCTGATCGAGTAACCTCGAGAGAGAAGGTGGTTCTTAAGAAACCGCGTGATCAGATAGATCAAGGGTATGTATCCCGACAGACATCTTAACGAACGTCCGAATGTTCGTCCGCGTGAATCAGCGCAGCACTCACGGCTTAATAAAAGGGTACGTGCTGAGAAGGAAGCACTATACAAGCAAGTTAAGAAGTGTGCCGACGAGAAGTGTGGATACGATATGTATCAGCTTGCCCCGAACGGTTATTGGAACGGGCGGCACTCAGCTACTTGCAAACACTTTATTAATAAGTGTGACAAGTGTGAGAAAACCAACGGTTATCACGCCAAGACATGTGACCGGAAACCAGATATCAAACTGGAATGAAGGTACTACCGGGTTCAATCTATACAAAGACAATACAACGACTCTTTAGACGAGCGTGTAATAATCCCTGTATATTGCAACGGAAATAAAGTCCTTGCGTTGATTGATCCTGCTTCAGAAATTTCATGTATATCCGATCGCTTTGCATTAATGAAAGATATCAAACGTAGAACACAAACTACTCACCTTATATTAGCTGATGAGAAGACTTCCAAGTGCGATACGATGGGTACCGATGTTAAAATCTCATTAGCCGACCATCGCCACATTACAACCCAAGTTGTGATAGTAAAGATGTCACAGAAGTACGATATTATCGTCGGAATGAGTGATTTACTTACATTAGGTATAACCGTAACTGGTTTACCGAACAATGTAGATCCATTAAAGGATCAATCAGACGATAACTGTCTGAAACCATATATACCACCATCCGACACAGTCAAAGGAATTAATACCTGACTTTGCGGAAAAGATCATTGATCTAATCTTAGTAAATAAGAAGATTAAGATCACTGACTGGGCTAAGTTCCGTTTTAACGACGGATATGTTAGTTTAGATTTAACCAAGGTAGACTTTACTCAGCTGAAGTGTCCATCAAGAAACTATGTATCTTGGAGACACGAAGCCGTAGTAAAAGAACAAGTCGACAAATGGTTAACAGATGGAGTGATAGAAATAAACTATCAACAAACTCCAAGTAGACTTGGCATTGCTTGCCGTTGATCAACATAACTCTGACGGTTCATTTAAGAAGGTCAGAGTATGATTAGATATGAGTCCAATAAATAAATTATTGCCAACTCATAGCTTTCACTTACCTCGTATAAACGAGTTGTTAAGAAGAATGGAAGGTGCTACAGTATTTACAACTATAGACCTAACACAAGGATACCACCAAACGAAGGTATATGAACCCCACCGTAAATACTTTAGTTTTACATGGAAGGGTAAACAATATCGCTTTAAGGGCGCACCTTTTTGGGTTACACTCCCTACCAGCATTCTTCCAACAAGTAATGGAGGAAATGTTTGCAGACATGCCTAACGTGCAAAGTCTACATAGATGACATAGTCATCTTCTCAAAAGACTAAAGTCGAACACGAAGCATTAGTCAGACGAGTACTACAAAAGATTAAATGAACAGAACTTCAAAATTAATGAGAAGAAATGTCATTTTGCTATGAGTGAGATTCAACTCTTAGGGTATAGAATCTCAGGGGAGGTATTAAAATCGACCCCGGAAAGGTAGAACATCTCTTAGATTGGAGAACTCCAACAACCGGGAGAGATGTAAATAGCATGTGTGGATTCGTAAACTTCTTTTCAGATGGCGTTCCACACTTAGCAGATTACTTAAAACCTTTTGGACACTTAAGATGTCACAAAGGTAATTCAGGGGAGCTATGGACTAAAGAGTGTGATGAAGCATTTAAGATCCTCAGGCACGCAGTACAACAAGCACCTGTGGTTCAAGGACCAGTTGATGGCGTGTCGTTTGAAATAGCAACGGACGCATCAGACCTAGCACTAGGAGGAGTATTGTATCAGGTTATAGATAATAAACCTAGATACATACAACTCTTTAGCCGTGCTATGAATGCATCACAGTTGAATCATTTAACTGTTAAACAAGAATTATTAGCTATAGTAACAGCTATGACACACTTTAGAGATTACCTCTATGGAACATCATTTACGCTGATGTGTGATCAAAAGTCTCTTCAATACATGAAAGAGATGAAGCCGGACTCTCAATTATTGAGCAGATGGCATGATACAATATCAAAATTTCACTTTGATATAAAACATTTACCAGGCATACATAACCACTTACCGGATATGTTGTCCAGGTTTGTACCAGACTTTAATAAGTCAGTCCGCGAACTCTTAGCCACTGATTGGAAATGTAATCCAAGATGGTTTGAGTTAGCACAAAAGACATTCGGCCCACATACTATAGATATGTTCGCCGCGCATCATAACGCGCAATTAAAAGATTATAGGACGTTAAATCACCCTCTAGGAGATGCCTTTCAATTGGATCTCCAAACATAACGCGTGGGCTAATCCACCGTGGCAGTTAATTGCCCAATTATTAAACTACGTTCAGATACATAAAGCTACCTTAACGTTGTGTTGTCCCCTACGGAAATTAGATACGTGGCTCAATAAATTAATAAGCATGATTCAATGCGAGCCAATATATTTAGATAGGGAAGTAGATACCTTCCTCTATCAGGGTACCCGAGCAGTCCTAAAGACGCCCTGGAGACATACTATAATATGTCGTATAGGTCCTATAGGTACACCTCATGGACCCCTTCTGCGACCTTCCTTAACAAGGTCAAAGAATCACAGATTTCACTCTCTACCAAATTGAACGCTAACCAGTTCAAAGACAACACAACACTTGAAGTTTGTGCACAAGAAATACAATCTACTACTGACTACACTGTTAAGAAGCGTCAGTCTCTAGCTAGGACTTTATTTAATAACATAAAGTCCAAGCCCGAAGTCTTTAAGACACTCTTTCTAAAGGGACTCATGAACGAGAACCCTGATTTACATGCACACATATTACGACTATTAAACAAGTCAAGTGTACCATATGTATATGAACGCACTAAAGATGCGCATACAAAAGGAAGAGAGGAGTCTGTGAACACAACAGACGTAGAGAACACGCAAGTGGATTCTCAACACCCTACCTTTATACTGGAAGAGTAGAATGATGATAACATTCTCTCTTGGCTGATGCAAAATCATAAGCTGAAGCACCAGAACGTAGTAGAAGCACTTAAAGATGCTAAACGAAATGGGATAGCGCATCCCAAGTTGGCAACTTTAGTAAACAAAGTATATCAGTCATGCACAGACTGTGATCTCAATCAGATCAAGCGCCATGGGTTCGCACCGCGTAAGAGTGTGACCGAAGATGCTCCATGGCGTAGGGTCATCATTGATCTGGTTGACCTGCCTACGTCCGAGCACACAGGCGACCGTTACGTATGCCACTTCTTTGATGTGGCGTCACGGTTTAACTTACTTTACCCCCTTAAGGATAAACGTACGCAGACCGTGGCAGAATTATGTTGCCAAGTCTTTGCTGACCACGGGTGGCCAGGTATTATGTGCTCTGATAACGGTAGCGAGTTCTGTGATGAAATTACGGAATCATTAGTACTCGTATCAGGCATGTGCCATAAGAGGTGTGCCATATAAACCGCAAACGCAAGGCGCAAATGAAACGCGCCATAGAAGACTTAAGTTCTTCTTACGCACTGCATTAGCGGATGATGCAGATGATTGGCCGTACCATCTTAAATGGGTATAAACACAAATGAACGAGTGTGCTGATCCGGTTACAGGAACTACACCCGCTCACTATTCTCGTGGCAGATATAGTGAGTTACAAATACCCTATAACAAGGATGAACCTGATCGCCATGAGTTACCATGGTTAGAAAATATACAACGTATACATAACGTTGTATACCCTTGCTTGCGAGAAACACGTAATATAGCCTTATTAAAAAGGCAAAACAGATGGAACACTACCAAGAAGATAGCAGTGTATCAGGTTGGTGACAGAGTTAACATCCGTCAACGCAACTCTGATGCTACTGTATTAACATCTAAATGGATAGGTCCATATATAACCTCAGTAGCAGACACTGAAAGCGGAACGTACGAGGTTAATAACCCCGATGGTTCTAGTGCGCTTAATATAGGCACAAGTCGTATTCCGACTACTGAGATTATACTCGCAAGAAGACATGACTCTAATGCCCCTCTTGACCGTTCTGAATTTGAGGACATAATATGGAGAACGGATAAGGGAGGTTACACATACTATCGTACACGCTTTATAGACGGTCCGATCGCTGAGTTAACTTCAGACGCTTTTGACAATCAAGACTATTTAAAAGCCTTTATTAGAAAATGGCGTAAACGCCTACATAAGTCACAAGCTGATAAAGACAGCATGTTCCCAACATCTGAAGGTACGGAAGTTAAAACTTACCCACCTACAGCATTTATCCCGAGCTTTACTGCTCATCCTTCATACGTCCCAAAGACACTGAAACGTAAGAAACGTCCAGTCGACCACCACGGACCTACTGGACCTAAGCCCAAAACTCACAGGGTAACCGAGAACGCTTAACTTCTCCGCCTGAGAAACATTAACTATATGTTATGCTACTTAATGTTTTCGACCCGTTTTTCCTTTCTCGCTTTGCAAATCCAAAATCAGCTTGAGTGAGCAACTAGCCGCTCTTGGATTTCAAAGCTGGGTGGGGGCTGTGTAATAGCCGGGCCTCCACATTAGACTCTTATGTTAATAAACGTACTTTTAAGCAGTACGTAAATTATAGACGTACTATTAAAATCACGAGTATTAAATGGACATTAACGGTTCTATTTACAAGTACCTTTTCCATTTTACAAATCAGATATTTTGGCCCCGACCCATTAAAGGGACTGTGAACAAGGCCAAAGAGTATATTTGGAGTAGGTCTATTAAGAGACCTAGATAAACACTCCAAAATATACATCGGAATACTTCGGTAGCGAGATGGCTCAACCGAACATAGGTTTCTAGAGACCCTTAATGGTTACCTAGTTTGACCTCCGCTCAGCCAACCAGATGTGCCAGTCTGATGATGGCAAGTCGGTAATTCTTGATAAGTGGCCAGTTATTGGTTAAGACAATAACTAAGGACATCAAGAGTATTTTTACTTTTTTTACTTTTTTTTTCTAAAGATAGGATTTTACTAGTTTCAGTAATTCGTGCAACGAAACAAGTAATACTAGTTTCGACGATAACGATAACCAAACCATAAATAAAATACCTTCGGCGAAATCAGTACTGGGAGGATGATATATAGGCAATGTCTCAGCCTTACAATCCCCCAGAGTATTGCTGATTTCTATGAGGCATACCTAACTTTATTACCAGACTAAAATTCGTATACTTAAAAAACTTATTAAAAGACTTTAAGATTTTATTACGTTTAGTAGCTCTAAGATGTTTATACCGCCTTAAGAGACCGATATTTACATAACTGACTGATGTATGTTTAAGTTTTCTAACGGGTACGTTAAGCTTGACTTAACAAACGTCGACTTCTCTCAAGTTAAAGTGTCCTTCACATAATTACGTGAGTTGGAGACACAAAGATGTTGTCAAAAACCAAATTTAAGATTGGTTAATACAGGGTCTAAATGAAATCAAATATGATGCAAACCCAGTTAACTTAGCTCTCTTAATGGTCGATCAATATAAATCTGATGGAACGTTTAGTAAAACAAGAGTAGTACTAGACCTGTCGCCAATCAACAAACTATTTCCGTAACATAGTTTTCCCTTACCAAAGATAAGCGAGATACTACGCAAAATAGAAGGTGCGACTATCTTTTCCAAGGTAGACTTAAAAAGCTGCATTCCATCAATTAAAAAAATATGAGCCGCATAGGAAATATTTTTCCTTTACTTGGCAAGGTAAGAAGTACCGGTTTAATGGTGCACCTGAAGGCTTACACATGTTATCTTCTTTCTTCCAACAAGTTATGATGGAACTATTTGCGGGCCTGTCGGATAACGTATCAGTATATATAGATGATATAGTAATATTTACAAAGACAGCACATAAACATGCTAAAATCGTTAAGGAAGTCTTAAAGCGACCAAACCATGCCCAACTTAAGATTAACGAGGACAAGTGTTCTTTTGCTAAAGATACTATACAATTACTTGGTTACAAGGTATCTGCAGCAGGGGTAGAATTTGATCCTGGCAAGAAAAAAATTCTGTTGGATTTACTAACACCGATTATTGGAAGAGATGTGAACTTTGTGTGTGGGTTTGTTAACTAATTCTTGGATTAGGTACTTCATCTTTCTCATTACTTTAAGCCTTTCAGTCACTTACGGCTGCACAAAGAACCTTTGGGAAAGCTCAGAAGTAAATAATGTGATGATGCATTTAAACTAGTCAAAAGTAAAGTAATGGACGCACCCATCATGCAATATCCTGTGAATGGTGTTCCATTCCAAGTAGCAACCGACGCTTTGGAGTGCTATACCAAACGATAAATGGTAAACCACGCTACATACAATTTTTAGCTAGAGTTATATTAAGAGTCAACGGAATTACCCTACCGTTAAACAAGAGCTCCTTGCTATAGTTACTGCGCTAAGACAGTTTAAAGACTACCGTTATGGAAGCTACTTCACTGTCGCCTGTGATAAAAATATTTAACATTTTTAAAAGACATGAACCCTGATTCACAGTTGGTGAGCCGCTGGCATGACATTATTGCTAAGTTCACTTTTAACATTACACACATACCAGGAATACATAATCATCTTCCTGACATACTCTCTCGACTTGTCCCTGACTACCAGAAAACAGTTAAAGGTTATTAGCAACCGATTGGATGCTTAATAAGAAATGGTTTAACCTCGCTCAATCAAGATGGGTTCCATTTACTATTGATATGCTCGCCGCAGAACATAACAAACAGGTTTCTGTTATAGGTCGTTGACTCATCCTAAAGGTGATGCCTTTCAACTTGACTTATCAAAGCATAATGCGTGGGCTAACCCACCTTGGCAACTTATCGCACAGTTGTTAAATTATGTTAATATTACTAAATCTACCATTACGCTGTGTTGTCTCTTACGTAGCTCCGACCCATGGATACGTGATTAAGACACTAGAACGTACTACATTGTAAGTGGGTCCCAGTGTAATATTTTACGAGCTTGTGCGTGCAAATACCAACGCACAAGCTCAGATAATACAAGAAGGCATTGTAAACTTCGATAGATATTTCTATGTTTTAAACTATGTTATATAAATTAAGATACAATTTAAGTCAGTTAGAATTTAGCAGTGGTAGCTTGTGTAAGTATGATCGGGACTGCCTCTTGGTAAATATCTTCAAACACACAGGACGTACCTCTAGATGTTCTTTATTGAAATTTTTTCACTAGAAGTACTAAGTGTTCATGACCACATGTTTAATTTGTAGATTGGCATAAGAACGTAAGTCAAGTTAATACATTAGCTGATATAAATAAAGTTCCTTCTGAAGAAAAGTTATAATAAAGAAAAGACCTACTGGATTTT
>LUCW03002665.1:0-13384 GCA_001586965.3 Sphaeroforma sirkka | reverse complement strand
ACTAAATAACTGAAAAAATATGTAAAATTCGATGGAAAAATTACTAGGTTTCAAACTATAATAAACTAAAAAATACAATTTAGTCAGTTAGGATTTAGCAGTGATAGCTTGTGTAGAATGATCTGGACTGCCTCTTGTTAAGAGCTTAAATATCCTCGATCACACAGGGCGTACCTCTAGCTGTTCTTTGTTGAATAATTTTCACTAGAAGTACTAAGTGTTCATGACCACTTGCTAATTTGTAAATAGACATAATAACGTAAGTCACGTTAATACATTAGCTGATATAAATAAAGTTCCATCTGAAGAAAAGTTAAAAAAGAAAAAAAGACTTGTTGGATTTTAGAGATTGGCGGAGGACCAAAATCTGTAAGTAGTAGTTCGGAGAATATAAAATTTAGTTTATAATATCCTACATCTACTAATGTCTCAAATAGGTCCAAGTAGATGAGTCATACCAAATACTCAGGCTATTGGAGCCATCAAAGTTAATTTAGAACACTTTGGAAATATTGGAAAAAAGAGCTTGTACTAAATTATTTAAAATACAAATAAAACCAATGTATTATCTCAATTGATCTTGATATTTTAGACTGACCGGAGGCCGTATTTCTACACTGAGTCTCTCTGAGGGCTCAGTGCGATGGTTGCATTATTCTTATATTTGATTGTCTACGTAGTCTACAAATAATTCACCTCAGTGACTGAATTAAGTATGACTGCTAATTCAAACTCCACACTGATAGTGGTTTAAGGACTTTTACTACAGTTTAACGGTAGGGTGATTCCGTTGACTCTTACTATAACTCTTGCTAAATAATTGTATGTAGCGCGGTTTACCATTTATCGTTTGGTAAAGCACTCCACCTACCGCTCGATCTGAAGCGTCGGTTTGCTACTTGGAATGGGACCGGCCATTCACAGGGTATTGCATGATGGCGCGTCCATTACTTTACTTTTGACTAGCTTGAATGCATCATCACATTCTTTAGTCAGAGCTTTCCCAAAAGGTCCTTTGTGCAGCCGTAGGTGACTGAAAGGCTTTAAGTAATGAGGAAGATGAGGTACCGAATCGAGACAGAAGTTAACAAACCCACACACAGAATTAACATCTCTTCCAGTAATCGTGTTGATAAATCCAACAGAAATTGCTTCTTGCCAGGATCAATTTCTACCCCTGCTGCAGATACCTTGTAACCAAGTAGAGGTGTTTTTTATTGCAAAAGAACACTTGTCCTCGTTAATCTTAAGTTTGGCATGGTTTAGTCGCTTAAGGACTTCCTGAACGAGTTTAGCATGTTCATGTGCTGTCTTTGTAAAGATATCTATATCATCTAAATATACTGATACGTTATCCAACAGGTCCGGAAATAGTTCCATCATAACTTGTTGGAAAAAAAGAAGGTAACATGTGTAAGCCTTCAGGTGCACCTTTAAACTGGTACTTCTTACCTTGCCAAGTAAAGGAAGAGTATTTCCTATGCGGTTCATATATTTGTAATTGATGGAATGCAGCTTTTAAATCTACCTTGGAAAGATAGTCGTACCTTCCATTTTGCATAGTATCTCGCTTATCTTTGGTAAGGAAAACTATGTTGCAGAATTTGTTTGTTGATTGGCGAGTCTAGTACTACTCTTATTTTACTAAATATTCCATCAGATTTATATTGATCGACCGCTAAGTGTAATAGCCGGGCCTCCACATTAGACTCTTATGTCAATAAACGTACTCTTAAGCAGTACGTAAATTATAAACGTACTATTAAAAGCACGTGTATTAAATGGTTTTTTTAACGGTTCTATTTACAAGTACCTTTTCCATTTTACAAATCAGATATTTTGGCCCCGACCCATTAAAGGGACTGTGAACAAGGCCAAAGAGTATATTTGGAGTAGGTCTATTAAGAGACCTGAGATAAACACTCAAAATATACATCTGAATACTTCGGTAGCGAGATGGCTCAACCGAACATAGGTTTCTAGAGACCCCTTAATGGTTACCTAGTGTGACCTCCGCTCAGCCAACCAGATGTGCCAGTCTGATGATGGCAAGTCGGTAATTCTTGATAAGTGGCCAGTTATTGGTTATGACAATAACTAAGGACATCAAAAGGCTATTTTTTCTTTTTTTTTTCTTTTTTTTTCTAAAGATAGATTTTACTAGTTTTAGTAATTCGTGCGACGAAACAAGTAATACTAGTTTCGACGATAACGATAACGAAAACATAAATAAATTCCCTTCGGCGAAATCAGTACTGTAAAAACCTCAGCCTTGCAATCCCCCAGAGTATTGCTGATTTCTATGAGGCATACCTAACTTTATTACCAGACTAAAATTCGTATACTTAAAAAAAACTTATTAAAGACTTTAAGATCTTATTACGTTTTAGTAGCTTTAAGATGTTTATACCGCCTTAAGAGACCGATATTTACACATTTTAAAGTTAGCAAAGTATTAACTACTTGAGCTACTTAAGCGTCGTGGTAATTAATTACCACATAAAATTTTCCTAAGACAATAACTATTCGTTAAGTGAATAGCAGAAGTCATTACTGGATAAGTATGACTAAGAAGGACTCTACGCTATCTAAGAAGCGTAAAAGCGGATAAAAAGAAGATGGACAGAGAATCTGCCGAAGACACAGTCAACCCCATTGTCGCTAACGACGACAATGCACTGGATACCGGTGAGACTACTCCATTAAGAGAGCTAGAGGACCCACTCTCTCCTCAAGTTCAAAGCTCGCGAAACCGCGAAGCGAAAATAGGAGTGGGTTTAAGACCACTCCATCTACTATCCCTGAGGAGATTAATCCAAAGGGTAAGAACCAATTACGGAAGTCAATTATGACGATCTCGAGGAGATTAGCCCAAAGGGTAAAGAGCCAATTACGGAAGTCAATTACGACGACCCCGGCGACGATGAAGTCCAGCCCGATAAGGGGCCGACGGAAGACGGACCACAGGCTAGCGCATCTACCCACATCAGTAAGTTGCTCGATGAAAATGCTGAACTTAAGAATCAGTTAGCTGCCCTAGAGAAACAACTCACACTAGAGAAGTTATCTATCGCACACGTAGATCGAATGTACGGAACTGGCGAGAAAGCTAAACGCCTACGTGAATATGTCTCTAACGACACCATTGCAGCTGTAAAGAGCAGTCAAAACATCGCTTAGAAGACCAATGAGGAGTACCACGATCTAAGTACTAAGCCGGCCGAAATAAACCCGGAGAATGTTCCCTGGGAAAGTCTACTTCCACGGGACCAGGCACTATTTACTCCAATACCATCACCGGGACATGAGTCTCCCGTTTTGGAGGGTATTATAGACCCAACCGCTGGGAAGAATACACCTCCCCCCTTACTTAGGGGGGAAGGCACAACGCACCCAGCCAAAGTCGACGTGCGAGATTATCGTAACGGATGATCCTAAGATCTTCATTCCAACACCACGTCTCAGTAACGAGCGTCGTGAAGCGTCGACCATGGACTTTAATATCCACCGAAAGGGAACTAAAGCTTTCCGCATACATGCAGTGACGTGGAGTACCCACGGAAGGACCGCAATGCATTACACCAGAAGACTTTCAGTCCACAGAGGTAGATATGCTGAATGCAAAAGTGAACGAACTCACAGTTAAGATGGAGCTCGCTCATGACCTGCAAGATCGCCCAGAAATTGATTATTATGCGAAAATAATCAACATCAAGCAGAAGCGAATCGACCAGTTGCTGCAAGCACAACGCGGGCAGGTCCAATGCGATCACCAGAAGTATAAGGGCATGATCAGTCGACTTAAGTCGAACTGGGACTCAAGTACCCAGAAGCCCGAATTCATCAATAATCATGACCTCGAGACTCTGACTCGCTCGTTACACGCGTTTACAGTGATGCTGGAGACAAATGACATTGCTCCACCGCAATGGATATCTGCGTTTATGCAGACATTTAATCCAGAAGGAATCAATTATCGGATCCTTCAGAAGCATCTCAAAGAGATCGATGAGTGTCGTAACTGGCCAGAAGTATGTTGGCTAGTGACATCCTTATTAAGCAAGGATATGCGCAGTCCAGGACTATGTTCAATTCTGGCACCACCAACAGCGAATACTAGCATCTTGAGCTATATTCTGAAACTTGATGCGGACCTTGTCAGACCTGATATTAAGAGGGTTGACAAAGCCACGCTGGTATGAGTTGTTGGCAATGCATGTATTCTGTATGAACATAGGCAGTAATGATCGAGAGCGCCTTTACCTCGAGCTACGTCGCAAGTATGCGAACGAAACGAGATAAAGGACAGGAGAAAGAAGTTTCACCTGACTCGACTGCGCTGGAACCAGTTCTATGAAACTGTTTCCGACATTTATCCCTCTGATCGAGTAACCTCGAGAGAGAAGGTGGTTCTTAAGAAACCACGTGATCAGATAGATCAAGGTTATGTATCCCGACAGACATCTAACGAACGTCCGAATGTTCGTCCGCGTGAATCAGCGCCAGCACTCACGGGTTAATAAAGGGTACGTGCTGCGAAGGAAGCACTACACAAGCAAGTTAAGAAGTGTGCCGACGAGAAGTGTGGATACGATATGTATCAGCTTGCTTCGAACGGTTATTGGAACGGGCGGCACTCAGCTACTTGCAAACACTTTATTAATAAGTGTGACAAGTGTGAGAAAACCAACGGTTATCACGCCAAGACATGTGACCGGAAACCAGATATCAAACTGGAATGAAGGTACTACCGTGTTCAATCTACACAAAGACAATACAACGACTCTTTAGACGAGTGTATAATAATCCCTGTATATTGCAACGGAAATAAAGTCCTTGCGTTGATTGATCCTGGTTCAGAAATTTCATGTATATCCGATCGCTTTGCATTAATGAAAAGATATCGAACGTAGAACACAAACTACTCACCTTATATTAGCTGATAAGAAGACTTCCAAGTGCGATACGATGGCTACCGATGTTAAAACCTCATTAGCCGACCATCGCCACATTACAACCCAAGCTGTGATAGTAAACATGTCACAGATGTACGACATTATCGTCGGAATGAGTGATTTACTTACATTAGGTATAACCGTAACTGGTTTACCGAACAATGTAGATCCATTAAAGGATCAATCAGACGATAATTGTCTGAAACCATATACCACCACCATCCGACACAGTCAAGGAATTAATACCTGACTTTGCGGAAAAGACCATTGATCTAATCTTAGTAAATAAGAAGATCAAGATCACTGACTGGGCTAAGTTCCGTTTTAAGGACGGATATGTTAGTTTAGATTTAACCAAGGTAGACTTTACTCAGCTGAAGTGTCCATCAAGAAATTATGTATCTTGGAGACACGAAGCCGTAGTAAAAGAACAAGTCGAGAAATGGTTAACAGATGGAGTGATAGAAATAAACTATCAACAAACTCCAGTAAACTTGGCATTACTTGCCGTTGATCAACATAACTCTGACGGTTCATTTAGGAAAGTCAGAGTATGTTTAGATACGAGTCCAATAAATAAAGTATTGCCAACTCATAGCTTTCACTTACCTCGTATAAACGAGTTGTTAAGAAGAATGGAAGATGCTACAGTATTTACAACTATAGACCTAACACAAGGATACCACCAAATGATGGTATATGAACCCCATCATAAATACTTTAGTTTTACGTGGAAGGGTAAACAATATCGCTTTAAGGGCACACCTTTTTGGGTTACACTCCCTATCAGTATTATTCCAACAAGTAATGGAGGAAATGTTTGCAGACATACCCTAACATGCAAGTCTACATAGATGACATAGTCATCTTCTTAAAGACTAATGTCGAACACGAAGCATTGGTCAGACGAGTACTACAAAGATTAAATGAACAGAACTTCAAAATTAATGAGAAGAAATGTCATTTTGCTATGAGTGAGATTCAACTCTTAGGGTATAGAATCTCAGGGAAGGTATTAAAATCGACCCTCGAAAGGTAGAACATCTCTTAGATTGGAGAACTCCAACAACCGGGAGAGATGTAAATAGCATGTGTGGATTCGTAAACTTCTTTTCAGATGGCGTTCCACACTTAGCAGATTACTTTAAAATCTTTTGGACACTTAAGATGTCACAAAAGGTAAGTTAGGGAGCTATGGACTAAAGAGTGTGATGAGGGCATTTAAGATCCTCAAGCACGCAGTACAACAAGCACCTGTGGTTCAAGGACCAGTTGATGGCGTGCCGTTTGAAATAGCAACGGACGCATCAGACCTAGCACTAGGAGGAGTATTGTATCAGGTGATAGATAATAAACCTAGATACATACGATTCTTTAACAAAAGCTATGAATGCATCACAGTTGAATTATCCAACTGTTAAACAAGAATATAGTAACAGCTATGACACACTTTAGAGATTACCTCTATGGAACAGCATTTACGCTGATGTGTGATCAAAAGTCTCTTCAATACATGAAAGAGATGAAGCCGGACTCTCAATTATTGAGCAGATGGCATGATACAATATCAAAATTTCACTTTGATATAAAACATTTACCAGGCATACATAACCACTTACCGGATATGTTGTCCAGGTTTGTACCAGACTTTAATAAGTCAGTCCGCGAACTCTTAGCCACTGATTGGAAATGTAATCCAAGATGGTTTGAGTTAGCACAAAAGACATTCGGCCCACATACTATAGATATGTTCGCCGCGCATCATAACGCGCAATTAAAAGATTACAGGACGTTAAATCATCCTCTAAGAGATGCCTTTCAATTGGATCTCTCAAACATAACGCGTGGGCTAATCCACCGTGGCAGTTAATTGCCCAATTATTAAACTACGTTCAGACACATAAAGCTACCTTAACGTTGTGTTGTCCCTCACGGAAATTAGATCCGTGGCTCAGTAAATTAAAAGCATGATACAATGCGAGCCAATATATTTAGATAGGAAGTAGATACCTTCCTCTATCAGGGTATCCGAGCAGTCCAAAAAGACGCCCTGGAGACATACTATAATATGTCGTATAGGTCCTATAGGTACAACCTCATGGACCCCTTCTGCGACCTTCCTTAACAAGGTCAAAGAATCAGAGATTCCACTCTCGACCAAATTGATCGTTAACCAGTTCAAAGACAACACAACACTTGAAGTTTGTGCACAAGAAATATAATCTACTACCGACTACATTGTTAAGAAGCGTCAGTCTCTAGTTAGGACTTTATTTAATAACATAAAGTCCAAGCCCGAAGTCTTTAAGACACTCTTTCTAAAGGGACTCATGAACGGGAACCCTGATTTGCATGCACACATATTACGACTATTAAACAAGTCAAGTGTAGCATATGTATATGAACGCACTAAAGATGCGCATACAAAAGGAAGAGGAGTCTGTGAACACAACAGACGTTTAGAACACGCAAGTGGATTCTCAACACCCTACCTTAATACTGGAAGAGCAGAATGATGATAACGTTCTCTCTTGGCTGATGCAAAATAATAAGCTGAAGCACCAGAACGTAGTAGAAGCACTTAAAGATGCTAAACGAAATGGGATAGCGCATCCCAAGTTGGCAACTTTAGTTGACAAAGTATATCAGTCATGCACAGACTGTGATCTCAATCAGATCAAGCGCTATGGGTTCGCACCGCTTAAGAGTGTGACCGAAGATGTTCCATGGCGCAGGGTCATCATTGATCTGGTTGACCTGCCTACGTCCGAGCACTCAGGCGACCGTTACGTATGCCACTTCTTTGATGTGGCGTCACAGTTCAACTTACTTTACCCCCTTAAGGATAAAAGTACGCAAACCGTGGCAGAATTATGTTGCCAAGTCTTTGCTGACCACGGGTGGCCAGGTATTATGTGCTCTGATAACGGTAGCGAGTTCTGTGATGACATTATGGAATCATTAGTACTCGTATCAGGCATGTGCCATAAGAGAGGTGTGCCATATAAACCGCAAACGCAAGGCGCAAATGAAACACGCCATAGAAGACTTAAGTTCTTCTTACGCACTGCATTAACGGATGATGCAGATGATTGGCCGTACCATCTTAAATGGGTACAAACACAAATGAACGAGTGTGCTGATCCGGTTACAGGAACTACACCTGCTCACTATTTTCGTGGCAGATATAGTGAGTTACAAATACCCTATAACAAGGATGAACCTGATCGCCATGAGTTACCATGGTTAGAAAAGGTACAACGTATACATAACGTTGTATACCCTTGCTTGCGAGAAACACGTAATATAGCCTTATTAAAAAGGCAAAACAGATGGAACACTACCAAGATGATAGCAGAGTATCAGGTTGGTGACAGAGTTAACATCCGTCAACGCAACTCTGATGCTACTGTATTAACATCTAAATGGATAGGTCCATATATAATCTCAGTAGCAGACACTAAAAGCGGAACGTACGAGGTTAATAACCCCGATGGTTCTAGTGCGCTTAATATAGGCACAAGTCGTATTCCGACTACTGAGATTATACTCGCAAGAAGACATGACTCTAATGCCCCTCTTGATCGTTCTGAATTTAAGGACATGATATGGAGAACGGATAAGGGAGGTTACACATACTATCGTACACGCTTTATAGACGGTACGATCGCTGAGTTAACTTCGGACGCTTTTGACAATCAAGACTATTTAAAAGCCTTTAATAGAAAATGGCGTAAACGCTTACATAAGTCACAAGCTGATAAAGACAGCATGTTCCCAACATCTGAAGGTACGGAAGTTAAAACTTACCCACCTACAGCATTTATCCCGAGCTTTACTGTTCATCCTTCATACGTCCCAAAGACACTGAAACGTAAGAAACGTCCAGTCGACCACCACGGACCTACTGAACCCTAAGCCCAAAACTCACAGGGTAACCGAGAACGCTTAACTTCTCCGCCTGAGAAACATTAACTATATGTTATGCTACTTAATGTTTTCGACCCGTTTTTCCTTTCTTGCTTTGCAAATCCAAAATCAGCTTGAGTGAGCAACTAGCCTCTCTTGGATTTCAAAGCTGGGTGGGAAACTGTGTAATAGCCGGGCCTCCACATTAGACTCTTATGTCAATAAACGTACTCTTAAGCAGTACGTAAATTATAAACGTACTATTAAAAGCACGTGTATTAAACGGTTTTTAACGGTTCTATTTACAAGTACCTTTTCCATTTTAGAAATCAGATAATTTGGCCCCGACCCATTAAAGGGACTGTGAACAAGGCCAAAGAGTATATTTGGAGTAGGTCTATTAAGAGACCTAGATAAACACTCCAAAATATACATCTGAATACTTCGGTAGCGAGATGGCTCAACCGAACATATGTTTCTAAAGACCCTTAATGGTTACCTAGTGTGACCTCCGCTCAGCCAACCAGATGTGCCAGTCTGATGATGGTAAGTCGGTAATTCTTGATGAGTGGCCAGTTATTGGTCATGACAATAACTAGGGACATCAAGAGTATTTCTTCTTTTTTACTTTTTTTTCTAAAGATAGGATTTTACTAGTTTTAGTAATTCGTGCGACGAAACAAGTAATACTAGTTTCGACGATAACGATAACAAAAAACATAAATAAAATCCTTCGGCGAAATCAGTACTGTAAAAAAATGTCTCAGCCTTGCAATCCCTCAGAGTATTGCTGATTTCTATGAGGCATACCTAATTTTATTACCAGACTAAAATTCGTATACTTAAAAAAACTTATTAAAAGACTTTAAGATTTTATTACGTTTAGTAGCTCTAAGATGTTTATACCGCCTTAAGAGACCGATATTTACATAAGAGAGTTAAGTTAACTGGGGTTGCATCATAATTGATTTCAATTAGACCCTGTTTTAACCAATCTTCAATTTGGCTTTTGACAACGTCTTTATGTCTCCAACTCACGTAGTTACGTGAAGGACACTTTAACTTCGAGATTAAATCTTGAGGTTTTACCCACTTCACCAGCGGTAACTGGCTCAGGGGTAACCCTGTAGGCTGGTAAATCAGAGAGGTGGTCTCAACTGCCGCGAAAAGGCTCGCCAGCGTCCGTGTGTCTCCTAGTAGTGCAGCCCAGGGCATCAGCTCGCCATCTGATCGCGAAAAGTCAGATATTGGAAAGGCTATATCTCCTGAACAAGTGGAGGAATCGTCTCGAGATCGACGGTTTATTACTACTGAAAGTCAGCCCAATCCACCTATCAACAAAGATGGCGGCGTTCCATTTAGTGAAATTTCATTGCATGCATCGCCTCTGAATGCATCGCCACCGATTGGGGACGCCATAACTCGACAACGAGTGGTTGGATCTTCTCAATCTTGACGTTATTTGAACCGCAAAGATAAAATTTTGAAGGAGCTAGCCGCTGCCGCAGTTTCTGACCTTTCGATTGTATCCCACGTGGCCGATATTCTTTCTATACCGATTTTTTTATTAATATTCCGAGTCGGGGTTCGAACCCGAGGCCCTCTGGTTTGCCAGCCAACAGGGTTACCTTTGAGCCAGTTACCGCTGGTGAAGTGGGTAAAACCTCAAGATTTAATCTCTATAGCTCGGAAGCTACAATCGACTACCTTCTCGACAAACCTAACCCTGTCAGAGGCTATGATCGTATGGAGATTGATGAGGCTTACCACCCTCATAGTATCAGTTCTCATTTACTATCTAACCCTGGTAATCAAGACATTGGTAATCGTTATACCAGTACCTCACTAGAGAGTACCCACTGTAGCACTGAAGACGAAGAAGTTAAAACCAGACAACAACGTCTCAGGCTATTACGTTCTGGTATGCAAGTCCTTGAGGACCGTCTATTGAATGACTCTGACCTTGACGTTAAGAAAACAGATAAAATTCGCTATCTCGTCAAGAAAGTGGATAACATTTGCTATCTAATCGATAACAAGAGAAAGGAGATAGACTCCATCGTGGCACTAACAGCCCGTAGCGCTGAACGTGAACCTCCTGAACGCTTCGAACCAAGCTTTATAAAAGCAGCTAGGTAACGCAAAGGCTGAGGTCGATTTCTCTACTAATGAGAGTACATTGGAGGTACTGAAGGCCTTTGACCAATTTAAGGAGTCTGCCAGCCTTAAGGATAAGCAGATGATGAATGCCTTTCCTAAAAACCTCATTTCTGTGAGTCAGAGGAATAAAAAACTAACTTGAAGGCCTATGAGCCCAACTGGAAAGCCCTACCCTGGCGCCAGTTGCGTGAGAATATAATTAACGCTTTCTTTGAAGATGCACATGACTGTCAACTTCTAGAGTCTCATAAGACCTTTGCAAACGATACTACTATTCGAGGTGCTCTAGCTTATATGACACATACGAACACTCGGATAGGAGGTCGTACCTATACTGGCAAATACTTATTAATTTTTCAGATGATGGAGACTCTGGGGGCTAGCCTCTTTAAGGAAGTCAATGATGATATTATCGCCTATGGTGATTTGTAATCTATGCATTGGTCTGTCTTTGAAAAGTTAGTGCAAACTTCGATGAATATATCCATGTTTTAAACTATGTTATATAAACTAAGATACAATTTAAGTCAGTTAGAATTTAGCAGTGGTAGCTTGTGTAAGAATGATTGGGACTGCCTCTTGTTAACAGCCTAAATATCCTCGATCACACAGGGCGTACCTCTAGCTGTTCTTCAATATATAATTTTCACTAGAAGTACTAAGTGTTCATGACCACATGCCTAATTTGTAGATAGACATAATAACGTAAGTCAAGTTAATATGTTGGCTAATATAAATAAAGTTCCATCTGAAGAAAAGTTAAAAAAGAAAAAGACATTGGATTTTGAGATTGGCGGGAAGACCAAAACCTGTAAGTAGTAGTTCAGAGATTATAAAATTTAGTTTATAATATCCTACATCTACTATCGTCTCAAATAGGTCCAAGTAAATGAGTCATACCAAATACTCAGGCTATTGGAGCCATCAAAGTGAATTTAGAACACTTTGGAAATATTGGAAAAAGAATTTGTAATAAATTATTTTAAATACAATTAAAAAACCAATATGTTATCTCATTTGATCTTGATATTTTATACTGACCGGAGGCCGTTCTATTCATCTACTATCGTCTCAATTAGGTCCCAGTAAGTGAATCATACCAAATACTCAGGCTATTGTAGCCATCAAAGTGAATTTAGAACACTTTAGAAATATTGGAAAAAGAATTTGTATTAAAATATTATAAATTTAGTTAAAAACCAATATATTAACTCATCTGATCTTGATATTTTAAACTGACCGGAAACCGTATTTCTACAATTTAATTATATATATATATATATATATATATATATATATATATATCAATGTATAAATACATAGTTCTGCTTCTTTTCAATATTGTTGAAACCCAGTATGGTGGTTGAACCATTTACATGCAATGCTCGTGTTTGCAAAACGTATCTGTATGTACGATCTTAGTTCAAGTCTGCTACCGACTTGATTCATCGTACGCAAATGAATCCACTAAAATTATAGAAGAGTCATCCAAAATGTGTGATATTACAAGCGGCAAAGAAGAACATGAGCGATTGTTTTGAGTCTGCTTCAGATTGCCACGAGACTTCAAAGTTTTCTCCGACGGCTAACGGCCACTAATATTAAGTGCGCCTCCGTGACTACTCAGACACCCACAGACATACAAATAGTGAATGATGTTGTTCGCAGCTTGCAGTTTGCAGCAATGTTTGTCAACAGAACCCCAGCCAAAAAAGCCCTTCGGGCTTTTTAATTTTTCAAATTTGGCCAGCACACTTACCGGTAAGCTCAATACGTTTTAAACCCCAACTTAAACGCAAAAAGGTTTTTTAAAGCGTTTCAAAGTATATCGGTGGCAAATCGACCTTGAAAATTTTCCAAATTTGCACCTGTGAAATTGACCTTTTTTTAATGAAAAGGCGATTTGAAACTATTCACAACTGAAACAAAGTGAAAAATAGGACAATTCGGGACAGCTAGGCCGTCTCAAAAAATGTACCTATTTATAAATCCATAGGACTATATTTAGGATAAACTTTGAACGTAAACGCTTTTTTTTGCGCTTTGACGGGAAACGTAATGAGGTTAGACTTACCCTATGCGAGCCGGTCACTGCGCCCAACGAAATGTTTCTGGAGTTTAGGGTTTAAGGTTTGTTCCTCTCTGTGATTTTATAACTTCCTAAATTATGGTGATTTTTTTAGGAGGCTATGGGCCATTTACCGCCTGCTGGCGACTATCTCGGCTAATTCAAAACCCTAAAAAATAAAAACATCTCCTATCCTCAGTTCCACACGAGTTTAGCGTTTATAGAATATAGCATTTACAGATATATATGAGGCTCACACACTTCGTCGCCGTTGCCACTTCTATCACAGTCA
>LUCW03002664.1:0-26440 GCA_001586965.3 Sphaeroforma sirkka | reverse complement strand
TTCGTTGCTATAAATTCTTATCTTTAAAAAAAGGTATAAAAGAAAAGGAGAGTCTTCTGCCTCTCGAGCCATTGAGTACTAGAGAGACTGCCCACACTTAGTGTAAGAGCACCCTGCCAACCTCATAATTTCTACATGTGAAAGCCTCTAATATACATACAATTTTACAGTTTCAATCATGCTTTTATATATATTGTGTATTTCTTTTCGTTTTCTGTACTGATTGTTTTTTTAATATAAATTTGGCGCCTTCTTTGCTTATAACATCAGTGCTCAGAACCATTTTGGTGATCTATGGAAGCAGTCTGTAGTAAAATAACTTGCGCATGGAAGTGCACGTGAAAATGAACTTACTAAATATCACTGTTTATTTGGATAACGTCACATTGGACTTGAAATATTAGAAACAGGTGAAACTCAAGCAACATTAGCAAAACCACAGCAGGGAGGTGACTTTTGACAGTACTTAAATCTTAAGGACGTGAATTCAAGTATAAAGTAGACGGCTACCTCACCAGTCAGAGACAACAACATCGTAACGAAGTGGATTGTAAGAAATTGAAAATGAATCTATTTATAATCGGTATCATGCGTTTGACTACATATATTGTGAAATTACTGTATTTGCTATAAGGCTTCACGCAATTCCTATTCCGCAATAAACTGCTAAAAGAGTCAAAACACAGAGAATATCAGACATAAAATACATGCATCGGGTTGTGCACCAAAACACTGGCCTCAAATTGTGAAGAGCACGACCTACCGGGGTGAAAGCCAATCAAGTAAAACCAAAGGTGTATCAAGAGCCTTCTATTAGAAGCGGAGAGGAAAGCTATTGTTCAGAAAGGTGTCGAAAGGTTGAATAGTTGTGGACAAACTATCTGAAGGAGTGGTATCTGTACCGGTCAGGTTAAAGCCGTTCTGCATTAATGACGTGATTCTGCAATATAACACTGTCACACAAAGTGTGTACCGACAGTTCGATTATTTCAGAAAACTTCTTCAAGTTGTAACAAATTTTTCTCCCAATCGGTTTGCTTGGTGATGCTGATGCACACAGAGTATAAAACCAGGGCTTACTAGTATCGTATAAGCCAGAAAACTTGAGGCTTAGAGGCCCGGCACCAGTCTCTAAAATGATTTCGGTGAAGTCATGCACCTTAGTCTGTCGCACTGGACCAAACGCTTTACCAGAGCTGGAGAACTATTGACATTTTGAGAGTTTGGTGAAACACTGTCTTACGGATGGTGCCACATACAGTCTCAAAACACGTTTCATAATTTATAACGACAGAGAATTAGTATGTAAGTACCAGAATAAAATAAAATATTAGTTTTAATCTAATATTATTTGAACGCCTTCAACTTCAATGAGTGTGGGTCACCTCGTACACTATACATTATAGATGAAAAGCTATATATATATATATATGATAATACTTACTATAAGCTACAGTTTTCGGTTTGTAGTGACCCCTAATAAAAAACTCAAAAAAATGCCCTTTCAATTGTCAGATAAAGTACAACTATCTCCGGGCCTGCTATGATTACACATTCCTATATACTTATTCCGTTTTCAGTACCTGCAAATTTTCCACATTTGTATTGTACATTTAAAGATTTTACTCGAATATGTAATACCAACACTGCTAATAGCTTTCTGTGAACCATCTCTCTACTGAAGTACATATATACAAACGTTTAAAATATATTTAACCCTTAAAACAACTACAAATAATCAACTTTACGTTTGTAGTATGTTTATGGCTCATAATTCAATTGTAGGTGTCCGCCATTTTTCTGGAATTAATGAAGAAAATCTCGTCCCTTCGAAGAGAGACATAGTTAATTGACATGTTCAGCTGGTTCCTGTGCAAAAGGTGCCTTTGACTGAGCTCAGCTAATCAGACTCGCTATTTGTTAAGCTGAATACACATGGGGTTGACTATAGTAGATGCTTGCTGTATTTTGAAAACATAGAATTCCAATGTGTTCCTAAGAAGTGTTGTACTGTCGCGCCGATATAGCTACTGAGTACTGTAAACTAAAGGTAAGTACTAAATAACTGAAAGATATGTAAACTTCGATGGATATTTATATGTTTTAAATTATGATATATAAACTAAGATACAATATAAGTCAGTTAGGATTTAGCAGTGGTAGCTTGTGTAAGAATGATCAAGACTGCCTCTTGGTAATAACCTTAATATCCTCGATCACACAGGACGTACCTCTAGCTGTTCTTTATTAAATAATTTTCACTAGAAGTACTTAAAACACATCAAGTATTCAGGCTATTGGAGCCATCAAAGTGAATTTAGAACACTTTGGAAATATTGGAAGAAGAACTTGTATTAAATTATTTTAAATACAAATAAAAACCAATATGTTATCTCATGACTGATCGGAGGCCGTATTTCTACAGTACGTCGGCCTTGATGTATAATTCAAAGACGGCGAGATCTCTCCATACTTGATCGTACAAGGGTGGAGTGTTGGAGTTTGCATATGGCATGAAATAAAATCAGGAGAGAGTAGCTGATTGCTGTTGCAGCTGAACTATCATTGTAACTTTTGTGTCAATATGCCCAACAGATTCTGTGATCAGAATAGCTATGCTGCAGAGTGACTAAAGGAATGTATACAGCAACGAGATTTTGGCACATTCAGATATATAGCACACTGAGTACTCAACTTCTATTTATGAGGCATCTGAGAACTAATCCTCACACACATTCAATCAGAAAATATATCAGTGCGGGTAATTACTTTTTTGACATGCAATTTACGGACATATACTGACAATACTGACAATACTAATTTATTGACAACACAAATTTCTTGACATGGAATTTAAAAAAATGCACGTGGGTTGTGAATTATAACTTAAGTCGATAAAATTTTCAGTCGTTTCTTTGCATTACACCGCATCATATGGACCATGTTTTTTTCTGTTCACAAAGTAGGATCTGGAACTTTTAATGGCCACCCACTGGTAATTGACATATGTCGAGCGTGAAAACTATGATTTATGTCTCACCATACAAATGATCGATTTTGTAGAAGTGCGTTCGTATTCCAACAGGCATACTGTTGGTATCCGCGAATATGTTGCATATATGTATGTTTTTTAACTGACTTTTTATTAGACAGGGGCCAGTACATGTATGTTCTATAAAAAAACTGATAGTGATTGTGAACGCTTCAGCAATGTAGTAGACTTCAAACATAGTGCAAATATGTATATTTATATCTGACCTCACCTTTGGTTTTATACCTAAGGTGTTTGTGCTAGTGTTCAGCCGCTTGGGCTGGCCAGGGTAAAAACTCATATGGTCAGTATGAGAAACCTTCTGCAGAACACTTTAACACTTCGATGGTGTTCTATTTCAATTTTTCTGCAACTAAATCTCACGCTGATCAATATGCCTTTCCGCATAAGTTGTGACTCGCATAGGAACGCAGCTATTTTTAGAATGTTGCGGTTGACAGACTTAATACACTCTCGGGAGTCGGCCGAGAAACTTAATCTACTCTCGGGAGTCGGTTAAGTATCAACTCAACTCTCGGGAGTAATTTAAGCAAATTTATTAGCTCTCGAGAGTGAGTTAGCTCTGATGACTTATAAATCAAAGAATGTTTCTTGCTGTAAAATATGGCCTGAGACCCGTAGTCTCACCAAACTACAACCTAATTTGTGATGCTCGCCCCAATTTCAATTCGATTAGTTGTGACTTGTACTTCACGATATAACCGCGCCAAAATTAAGGAGCTTGGACTCCTCGTGCACATCATTCGCACTAGTACTAGCTGGGTGCATTTACTGGTAATCGTATCCGACCGCAAATACAGATGTCGATTTGAATTAGCCTTTAATTTATGAAAGGATGCTGTTGATTTTGGTAGTGAATTGTGCGGATGAAAATCGCATTTATGTGCATTGTTTGTGTCATTTTTTTTTTGTTGAAAACCCTATGGCCATGTCTACCCCATAGGGGAGCTCCGCTCGTTAGTATGCGATATCTGTATCTAATTCGATTTGTCGAAAATTATTCATTGTAAAGATCAAGACGTGTATGGCAATCTCGATAAACATCATATGTACTTATGATTTATCCTGGATACACTTGCTAGTTTACTGACTTGGTAGCTCTACTAGTGAACGACCAAATATCAGAATACGTACTGCACGCTATTTCACGGAGCGCACTCTCTAAATTGGAAAGCTCAATTGAACTACGTTAGGGCCCCGCCGGTGTCGCTCGACACAACTCCAACAGTTGGAAAGCAGGCGATGGTACAGCCGGCTGGTAATCATTTACATTCTTCGTTTTAATACATCCTTTGTTATGAATGCCGTGTCACAGTCTCAGTCAACTACTCTGCCATGCAATCTTTGGGATTTATCGGAATATATTGACTATGGTAACCTAACCTACGTATAAGCGGCTTACAACTTTTGTTTTATATATATATATATATACATACATATATATATATATATATATATATATATTGGTGTAATGTATGACGTATCGCTTTAATCAAATCACACTGTCATACACTATTTAATTTGTGTGATAGGGGTATTGTTTAGATCGACGTGTACTCCGAGGTGGTTTGCATTCCGAACTGGGAACTCCCAGTGACTTCTCCCTTGGTGATGATGACATAGTGAATTCAGTTAGTTCTATATAAACTGCTATCATCATCGCCATGAACAGAGGGTGTAATGAAGTACTACAAAATAATAGCGATGATTGTCAAGTGTTGTGACCACTCCGCCAAGCACGCCTGTACCTGTTTCTTTTTTTCTTTTCCTATTTTGTTTTTTGATAAAGCATCATTAGTGCTTAGGCGTTTTTTTTTGCTGTAGTTAAAATGTTTTCTAATATGTCAGTGAAATGTTGTTCCTCACTCTGTCCCATCTACAATTTGTTTTTTATGTAGCTTGCTGCTTTTCGGCCGGCCAATTATTGTGTATCTGCTTGCGTCTGTGTCCTAGTTAATGCATCATCCTGTGTATGCTAGCTCTAAGAAATGCTTTTTTGAGATCCCGCTCTGATATAAAACGAGCTAATAAAATGTCTTTCTTTTGCACACGACTACTACCAACATATAGAACATTGAAAATTATGGTAATTACATTATGCTCGGGTTGTCGATTCAAAACCACCTGCTCTATCGCTTGACTTTCTTCAATCGTTTTACCCTGAGGTGAGTCCACTAAGCCTGCTTTTCCAACTCAGATCTACAATCCCGCCCCATAACACTTAAATTATTTTCTACAATCACACCGTAACAACTTGGTTTTATCTTTACAATCATGAACTTGTTTTTTGCAACTTTAACAAAGGTAAAATCTGATATTAATGGTTTCCATTTGTAGTCGATCTTCTCAATAATCACGACGATATCTCATTACGTTGTAACCATTCGAGTATATTCTGCCTCGTATCATTCCTCTACATTGAATGGCTGTTAATGTATCATCCTGTGTATGCCAGTTCTAAGAAATGCTTTTTTGAGATCCTGCTCTGATATAAAACGAGCTAATAAATTTATATCTTTCTTTTGCACACGACTACCACCAACATATAGGACATTAAAATTATGGTCTTTGCATTATGCTCGGGTTGTCGATTTCAAAACCATCTGCTCTATCGCTTGACGTTCTTCAGTCGTTTTATCTTGAGGTGAGTCCACTGAGCCTGCGTTTCCAACTCGGATTTACAATCCCGCCCCCTAACACTTAAATTATTTTTTACAATCACACCGTAACAACTGTTCTTATCTTATAATCATGAACTTGTCATTCCAACTTTAACATGTAAATATCGGTCTCTTAAGGCGGTATAAACATCTTAGAGCTACTAAGCGTAATAAAATCTTAAAGTCTTTTAATAAGTTTTTTAAGTATACGAATTTTAGTCTGGTAATAAAGTTAGGTATGCCTCATAGAAATCAGCAATACTCTGGGGGATTGTAAGGCTGAGACATTGCCTATATATCATCCTCCCAGTACTGATTTCGCCGAAGGGATTTTATTTATGTTTTCGTTATCGTTATCGTCGAAACTAGTATTACTTGTTTCGTCGCACGAATTACTAAAACTAGTAAAATCCTATCTTTAGAAAGAAAAAAAAGTAAAAAAGAAAAAAATGCTCTTGATGTCCTTAGTTATTGTCTTAACCAATAACTGACCACTTATCAAGAATTACCGACTTGCCATCATCAGACTGGCACATCTGGTTGGCTGAGCGGAGGTCAAACTAGGTAACCATTAAGGGTCTCTAGAAACCTATGTTCGGTTGAGCCATCTCGCTACCGAAGTATTCAGATGTATATTTTGGAGTGTTTATCTAGGTCTCTTAATAGACCTACTCCAAATATACTCTTTGGCCTTGTTCACAGTCCCTTTAATGGGTCGGGGCCAAAATATCTGATTTGTAAAATGGAAAAGGTACTTGTAAATAGAACCGTTGAAACCCATTTAATACACGTGCTTTTAATAGTACGTTTATAATTTACGTACTGCTTAAGAGTACGTTTATTAACATAAGAGTCTAATGTGGAGGCCCGGCTATTACACAGCCCCCACCCAGCTTTGAAATCCAAGAGAGGCTAGTTGCTCACCCAAGCTGATTTTGGATTTGCAAAGCGAGAAAGGAAAAACGGGTCGAAAACATTAAGTAGCATAACATATAGTTAATGTTTCTCAGGCGGAGAAGTTAAGCGTTCTCGGTTACCCTGTGAGTTTTGGGCTTAGGTCCAGTAGGTCCGTGGTGGTCGACTGGACGTTTCTTACGTTTCAGTGTCTTTGGGACGTATGAAGGATGAGCAGTAAAGCTCGGGATAAATGCTGTAGGTGGGTAATTTTTAACTTCCGTACCTTCAGATGTTGGGAACATGCTGTCTTTATCAGCTTGTGACTTATGTAGGCGTTTACGCCATTTTCTATTCAAGGCTTTTAAATAGTCTTGATTGTCAAAAGCGTCTGAAGTTAACTCAGCGATCGTACCGTCTATAAAGCGTGTACGATAGAATGTGTAACCTCCCTTATCCGTTCTCCATATTATGTCCTTAAATTCAGAACGGTCAAGAGGGGCATTAGAGTCATGTCTTCTTGCGAGTATAATCTCAGTAGTCGGAATACGACTTGTACCTATATTAAGCGCACTAGAACCATCGGGGTTATTAACCTCGTACGTTCCGCTTTTAGTGTCTGCTACTGAGACTATATATGGACCTATCCATTTAGATGTTAATACAGTAGCATCAGAGTTGCGTTGACGGATGTTAACTCTGTCACCAACCTGATACTCTGCTATCTTCTTGGTAGTGTTCCATCTGTTTTGCCTTTTTAATAAGGCTATATTACGTGTTTCTCGCAAGCAAGGGTATACAACGTTACGTAAACGTTGTACCTTTTCTAACCACGGTAACTCATGGCGATCAGGTTCATCCTTGTTATAGGGTATTTGTAACTCACTATATCTGCCACGAAAATAGTGAGCGGGTGTAGTTCCTGTAACCGGATCAGCACACTCGTTCATTTGTGTTTGTACCCATTTAAGATGGTACGGCCAATCATCTGCATCATCCGTTAATGCAGTGCGTAAGAAGAACTTAAGTCTTCTATGGCGCGTTTCATTTGCGCCTTGCGTTTGCGGTTTATATGGCACACCTCTCTTATGGCACATGCCTGATACGAGTACTAATGATTCCATAATGTCATCACAGAACTCGCTACCGTTATCAGAGTACATAATACCTGGCCACCCGTGGTCAGCAAAGACTTGGCAACATAATTCTGCCACGATCTGCGTACTTTTATCCCTAAGGGGGTAAAGTAAGTTAAACCGTGACGCCACATCAAAGAAGTGGCATACGTAACGGTCGCCTGTGTGCTCGGACGTAGGCAGGTCAACCAGATCAATGATGACCCTGCGCCATGGAACATCTTCGGTCACACTCTTAAGCGGTGCGAACCCATAGCGCTTGATCTGATTGAGATCACAGTCTGTGCATGACTGATATACTTTGTCAACTAAAGTTGCCAGCTTGGGATGCGCTATCCCATTTCGTTTAGCATCTTTAAGTGCTTCTACTACGTTCTGGTGCTTCAGCTTATAATTTTGCATCAGCCAAGAGAGAATGTTATCATCATTCTGCTCTTCCAGTATAAAGGTAGGGTGTTGAAAATCCACTTGCGTGTTCTCTGCGTCTGTTGTGTTCACAGACTCCTCTCTTCCTTTTGTATGCGCATCTTTAGTGCGTTCATATACATATGCTACACTTGACTTGTTTAATGGTCGTAATATGTGTGCATGTAAATCAGGGTTCTCGTTCATGAGTCCCTTTAGAAAGAGTGTCTTGAAGACTTCGGGCTTGGACTTTATGTTATTAAATAAAGTCCTAGCTAGAGACTGACGATTCTTAACAGTGTAGTCAGTAGTAGATTGTATTTCTTGTGCACAAACTTCAAGTGTTGTGTTGTCTTTGAACTGGTTAGCGTTCAATTTGGTAGAGAGTGAAATCTCTGATTCTTTGACCTTGTTAAGGAAGGTCGCAGAAGGGGTCCATGAGGTTGTACCTATAGGACTTATACGACATATTATAGTATGTCTCCAGGGCGTCTTTTGGACTGCTCGGGTACCCTGATAGAGGAAGGTATCTACTTCCCTATCTAAATATATTGGCTCGCATTGTATCATGCTTATTAATTTATTGAGCCACGGATCTAATTTCCGTAGGGGACAACACAACGTTAAGGTAGCTTTATTTATCTGAACGTAGTTTAATAATTGGGCAACTAACTGCCACGGTGGATTAGCCCACGCGTTATGTATGGAGAGATCCAATTGAAAGGCATCTCCTTGAGGGTGATTTAACGTCCTATAATCTTTTATTTGCGCGTTATGATGCGCGGCGAACATATCTATAGTATGTGGGCCGAATGTCTTTTGAGCTAACTCAAACCATCTTGGATTACATTTCCAATCAGTGGCTAAGAGTTCGCGGACTGACTTATTAAAGTCTGGTACAAACCTGGACAACATATCCGGTAAGTGGTTATGTATGCCTGGTAAATATTTTATATCAAAGTGAAATTTTGATATTGTATCATGCCATCTGCTCAATAATTGAGAGTCCGGCTTCATCTCTTTCATGTGTTGAAGAGACTTTTGATCACACATCAGCGTAAATGCTGTTCCATAGAGGTAATCTCTAAAATGTGTCATAGCTGTCACTATAGCTAATAATTCTTGTTCAACAGTTGGATAATTCAACTGTGATGCATTCATAGCACGGCTAAAGAATTGTATGTATCTAGGTTTATTATTTATAACCTGATACAATACTCCTCCTAGTGCTAGGTCTGATGCGTCCGTTGCTATTTCAAACGGCACGCCATCAACTGGTCCTTGAACCACAGGTGCTTGTTGTACTGCGTGCTTGAGGATCTTAAATGCCTCATCACACTCTTTAGTCCATAGCTCCCCTAACTTACCTTTGTAACATCTTAAGTGTCCAAAAGGTTTTAAGTAATCTGCTACGTGTGGAACGCCATCTGAAAGGAAGTTTACGAATCCACACATGCTATTTACATCTCTCCCGGTTGTTGGAGTTCTCCAATCTAAGAGATGTTCTACCTTTATGGGGTCGATTTAAATACCTTCCCCTGAGATTCTATACCCTAAGAGTTGATATCTCACTCATAGCAAAATGAAATTTCTTCTCATTAATTTTGAAGTTCTGTTCATTTAATCTTTGTAGTACTCGTCTGACTAATGCTTCGTGTTCGACTTTAGTCTTTGAGAAGATGACTATGTCATCTATGTAGACTTGCACGTTAGGCATGTCTGCAAACATTTCCTCCATTACTTGTTGGAAGAATGCTGGTAGGGAGTGTAACCCAAAAGGTGCGCCCTTAAAGCGATATTGTTTACCCTTCCATGTAAAACTAAAGTATTTACGGTGGGGTCCATATACCTTCATTTGGTGGTACTCTTGTGTTAGGTCTATAGTTGTAAATACTGTAGCACCTTCCATTCTTCTTAACAACTCATTTACACGAGGTAAGTGAAAGCTATGAGTTGGCAATAATTTATTTATTGGACTCATATCTAAACATACTCTGACCTTCTTAAATGAACCGTCAGAGTTATGTTGATCAACGGCAAGTAACGCCAAGTTTACTGGAGTTTGTTGATAGGTTATTTCTATCACTCCATCTGTTAACCATTTCTCGACTTGTTCTTTTACTACGGCTTCGTGTCTATAAGATACATAGTTTCTTGATGGACACTTCAGCTGAGTAAAGTCTACCTTGGTTAAATCTAAACTAACATATCCGTCGTTAAAATGGAACTTAGCCCAGTCAGTGATCTTAATCTTCTTATTTACTAAGATTAAATCAATGATCTTTTCCGCAAAGTCAGGTATTAATTCCTTGACTGTGTCGGATGGTAGTATATATGGTTTCAGACAATTATCGTCTGATTGATCCTTTAATGGATTTACATTGTTTGGTAAACCAGTTACGGTTATACCTAATGTAAGTAAATCACTCATTCCGACGATAATGTCGTTCTTCTGTGACATCTTTACTATCACAGCTTGGGTTGTAATGTGGCGATGGTCGGCTAATGAGATTTTAATATCGGTAGCCATCGTATCGCACTTGGAAGTCTTTTCATCAGCTAATCTAAGGTGAGTAGTTTGTGTTCTACGTTCGACATCTTTCATTAATGCAAAGCGATCGGATATACATGAAATTTCTGAACCAGGATCAATCAACGCAAGGACTTTATTTCCGTTGCAATATACAGGGATTATTACACGCTCGTCTAAAGAGTCGTTGTATTGTCTTTGTATAGATTGAACCCGGCAGTACCTTCATTCCAGTTTGATATCTGGTTTCCGGTCACATGTCTTGGCGTGATAACCGTTGGTTTTCTCACACTTGTCACACTTATTAAAAAAGTGTTTGCAAGTAGCTGAGTGCCGCCCGTTCCAATAACCGTTCGGGGCAAGCTGATACATATCGTATCCACACTTCTCGTCGGCACACTTCTTAACTTGCTTGTATAGTGCTTCCTTCTCAGCACGTACCCTTTTATTAGGCCGTGAGTGCTGCGCTGATTCACGCGGATGAACATTCGGACGTTCGTTAGATGTCTGTCGGGATACATACCCTTGATCTATCTGATCACGTTGTTTCTTAAGAACCACCTTCTCTCTCGAGGTTACTCGATCAGAGGGATAAGTGTCGGAAACAGTTTCATAGAACTGATTCCAGCGCAGTCGAGTCAGGTGAAACTTCTTCTCCTGTCCTTTATCTCTCGTTTCGTTCGCATACTTGCGCTCGAGGTAAAGGCGCTCTCGATCATTACAGCCTATGTTCATACAGAATACATGCATTGCCAACAACTCATACCAGCGTGGCTTGTCATCCCTCTTAATATCAGGTCTGACAAGGTCCGCATCGAGTTTCAGAATACAGCTCAAGATGCTAGTATTCGCTGTTGGTGGTGCCAGAATTGAGCATAGTCCTGGACTGCGCATATCCTTGCTTAATAAGGATGTCACTAGCCAACATACTTCTGGCCAGTTACGACACTCATCGATCTCTTTGAGATGCTTCTGAAGGATCCGATAACTGGTTCCTTCTGGATTAAATGTCTGCATAAACGCAGATATCCATTGCGGTGGGGCAATGTCATTTGTCTCCAGTATCACTGTAAACGCGTGTAACGAGCGAGTCAGAGTCTCGAGGTCATGATTATTGATGAATTCGGGCTCTGGGCCATCTTAACTGTGAGTTCGTTAACTTCTGCATTCAGCATATCTACCTCTGTGGACTGAAAGTCTTCGGCGGGTTGATGTAATGCATTGCGGTCCTTCCGTGGGTACTCCACGTCACTCGCATGTATGCGGGAAGCTTTAGTTCCCTTTCGGTGGATATTAAAGTCCATGGTCGACGCTTCACGACGCTCGTTACTGAGACGTGGTGTTGGAATGAAGATCTTAAGATCATCCGTTACGATAATCTCGCACGTCGACTTTGGCTGGGTGCGATGTGCCTTCCCCCAATTAGGTAAGGGGGGAGGTGTATTCTTCCCAGCGGTTGGGTCTATAATACCCTCCAAACGGGAGACTCATGTCCCGGTGATGGTATTGGAGTAAATAGTGCCTGGTCCCGTGGAAGTAGACTTTCCCAGGGAACATTCTCCGGGCTTATTTCGGCCGGCTTAGTACTTAGATCGTGGTACTCCTCATTGGTCTTCTCTAAGTGATGTTTTGACTGCTCTTTTACAGCTGCAATGGTGTCGTTAGAGACATATTCACGTAGGCGTTTAGCTTTCTCGCCAGTTCCGTACATTCGATCTACGTGTGCGATAGATAACTTCTCTAGTGTGAGTTGTTTCTCTAGGGCAGCTAACTGATTCTTAAGTGCAGCATTTTCATCGAGCAACTTACTGATGTTGGTAGATGCGCTAGCCTGTGGTTTGTCTTCCGTCGGCCCCTTATCGGGTTGGACTTCATCGTCGCCGGGGTCGTCGTAATTGACTTCCGTAATTAATTGGCTCTTTACCCTTTGGATTAATCTCCTCGAGGTCGTCATAATTGACTTCCGTAATTGGTTCTTTTCCCTTTGGATTAATCTCCTCAGGGATAGTAGATGGAGTGGTCTTAAACCCACTCCTATTTTCGCTTTGAACTTGAGGAGAGAGTGGGTCCTCTAGCCCTCTCCTCGGCTGACTTCTCTCTTAATGGAGTAGTCTCACCGGTATCCAGTGTATTGTCGTCTTTAGCGACAATGGGGTTGACTGCGTCTTCGGCAGATTCTCTGTTCATCTTCTTTTTATCCGCCTTACGCTTCTTAGATAGCGTAGAGTCCTTCGTAGTCATACTTATCCAGTACGACTTCTGCTATTCACTTAACGAATAGTTATTGTCTTAAGAAAATTTTATGTGGTAGTTAAATACCACGACGCTTAAGTAGCTCAAGTAGTTAATACTTTGCTAACTTTAAAATGTGTAAATATCGGTCTTTTAAGGCGGTATAAACATCTTAGACTTCCCCATATTTATTTTGGAGACTTCACCCATATTTATTTTGGAGACTTCCCCATATTTATTTTGAGACTTCCCCATATTTATTTTTCACGATGAACCTTTGATTCAAATTTTCGTATCCGAAACGTAAATCTCGGTGACCAGTAGGTCACCAATGTAGAACTGAATACCACTTTCAAAAACCCACAGACCCCACCGAAACGTTGACTTGAAATTTGGATTTCCAATCAAAAAAAATAAAATACAGTAGGGAGTCTGGGGACCCACACTCCCACAGCCCCACAGTCCCACATCCGCGAAAAATGTCGGGCCAGGCCGAATCCCCAGTTGAGACGTTCGTCCCCAACGGCTCCTTACCCAATGACCAATGGAAATTGGACATACAAAAATCGATCACAAACCTCTCTGCCCAGGTCAGTACTCTACAGAACAATCTCAATCAAATTTTGGGACCGGCTCTAACAACCCCGAACAATGATAGGCCCATCTCCAAGAAGCCTTTGACTGATGACCAATGAAAATCAACCATCCACCAAATGCTCACTAACCTCTGTGCAAAAACAACCAACCGTGAATCCAAACTCCGGGACCTTAAATCCCAAACCCGTGCACCTATAGATAAAGACACACCCGACACTTTCCGATTTGGCTCCACAAGCCCGCCTGCTCCGCCTGCAAAAAGACCGCGGTCACAGGCGCCCAATAGCAGCAGTGAGCCTCCCAGCTACCGCTCAAAAGTGGACAAACCTACAAAACCGAGCCCTAAAAAACGCACGACCCTACCAGCTTCTCAGTGCCAACCGCAGCCGCCAGTACCCGAACACCTTTTGACGAAAGTGGTGGGCCGCCCGATGCCGAACAACTCTTCATGAAATGGATAACATAACTCTGGTATGGCTGATGCCGAACAAAACTCTTCATGAAATGGATAACATAACTCCGGTATGGCTCTTCTTCCGAGCAATTTTCCCTAACGGCAAGCCCCCATCCCAATCAGTATTTGAAAAATACTGGCATGCCCAACCAATCCTCAATCGCCACCACTTTCTCTGGTATCTCCCGTCTAAATCGGTCTCTCAACCAAATTGCCGCGGAAGCTCCACCAGTTTCATCTGCCTTTGTGTTCCTAGCGACGCTGTCGCCCAGGAAAAACGACATGCAGCACTTACATGGAAATGGCAGCTTGATGAAAACATCGACCCCCGCTCCTAACAACATCCCGACGCTACGAAAGCAGCTTTAATCCATTATCTCCGCACCAAGCGGGAGGCCCGCTGCACACATGAACGAGCGCCAAAAATTCTTGACCGCAGCATGGATGCACTACTGTCAATTCCACTAGCGCATACATCCTCCAATCTACCGCGGATCGTCTCCAGAAGGCTTACCAAGCAAATCATAATGCAAACCTCTTCTCACCTAACCCGAAAATCCCGGCAAACGATAATCTTTCCTGAACCACTACAGCGACTATGAGAGCCATACCATAAGTTCATACATTGTAATATACATAATTGTCATTTTTTGAAATAAATAATATTATCCCTAAACGTAATAAAATCTTAAAGTCTTTTGATAAGTTTTTTAAGTATACGAATTTTAGTCTGGTAATAAAGTTAGGTATGCCTCATAGAAATCAGCAATACTCTGGGGGGTTGTAAGGCTGAGACATTGCCTATATATCATCCTCCCAGTACTGATTTCGCCGAAGGGATTTTTTTTATGTTTTCGTTATCGTTATCGTCGAAACTAGTATTACTTGTTTCGTCGCACGAATTACTAAAACTAGTAAAATCCTATCTTTAGAAAGAAAAAAAAGTAAAAAAGTAAAAAATGCTCTTGATGTCCTTAGTTATTGTCTTAACCAATAACTGACCACTTATCAAGAATTACCGACTTGCCATCATCAGACTGGCACATCTGGTTGGCTGAGCGGAGGTCAAACTAGGTAACCATTAAGGGTCTCTAGAAACCTATGTTCGGTTGAGCCATCTCGCTACCGAAGTATTCAGATGTATATTTTGGAGTGTTTATCTAGGTCTCTTAATAGACCTACTCCAAATATACTCTTTGGCCTTGTTCACAGTCCCTTTAATGGGTCGGGGCCAAAATATCTGATTTGTAAAATGGAAAAGGTACTTGTAAATAGAACCGTTGAACCCCATTTAATACACGTGCTTTTAATAGTACGTTTATAATTTACGTACTGCTTAAGAGTACGTTTATTAACATAAGAGTCTAATGTGGAGGCCCGGCTATTACAAACAAAGGTAATATCAGATAATAATGGTTTCCATTTGTAGTCGGCCTTCTCAAAAATCACGACGATATCTCATCATGTTGTAACCATTCGAATATATTATGCCTCGTGTCATACCTCTACATTGAATAGCTAAGTTAACTTTCGACACTATGCTGAAAGTAAGTTTCACCATCATACCTATTTGTACGAGGTAAGACGCGAGAGGGATTTTTCGCCACGCTTAGATTGCTAGGCAAGGACGGTAGCCGAACACACAATACGTCTTCTTTTTGCTTTGACTGTGTATACAGGTTCAAACGTGCCTATATAATCTCGATTGTAAGCGTCCCTGCCTTTGTTGATTGAATAGTGTTGTGTTGTCACACATTGAATATATTCATACTCTGTGCGCCTAGCTTTTTTCTTTTTATACGACGTGCCCAAAAACTTAGATCTCGTGCTAGGGTAGTTGTATTCATGTTTGGCCGTGTCTCTGTACTCCGCAGCTGTGTTAGTGCAATTATAAGTGAACCACCTGGATTTCATCGCACAATGGCTCCGAAAGGATTCAGAATTCAGTCAAATATTGGAAAAACACTTTTCTTATACTATTGTTATTCACACAACTTATAGAAACACCGAGGAATGTTGTGTCGCAAACTAGAGGTAGTTGTTTAGCATCTTTAACTGATAACAGTTTCTTTATTTGACCTGCAATTGGCAGTATGTCATTGACATGTTCCCCATTTTTGAGTATACAGTTCCCCACACATATCTCAATCCAAAATCGCCTAATATACTTTTCACCTCTCATCACTTATAAACAATAGGATTGTCGACGAATAATGTTTTAAAGACTTCCCGAACGCTATTGCATATTCTTCATCTGTGATGAATATAACCTCCTCAACAAACGGCCGTCCAACTAAATGAAGCGTAATACCTATCGTGGAACCCCCCGCCCCCCGCCCTCTCCCTTCAATTTATCTGCAGCTGCTTCAGTTGGTGCTGTAGCTATTCAGCAAACTATTGACATCAACGATTTCTATTCTGGTCAAGCTAGCTGTATGATGAATTCATTACGAAGCGTCTATCCGTACCAATTACCAAAATACAACGAAGTTGACGAGATTTCCAGTGAGTGAGTATTCCAGTTATCATAAAATTGCTACCGTACTTTGTTTAGACATAGAAATGTAAACTTTAGTGGAATCAAAGTGAGAGACTACAGTAGTAGGCGTATTTCTATATACGTTAATAACGTTTTACGTCGTCAGCCCGAGAGTAATTTGGGACTTGTTCTCAAATTAATATAAGTATAGGTGGGTCAGCCTGAGAGAACGTAAGAGTAATTTGAGACTTCTTCTCAGATTATTCTATTTATAGAATACGGGCCACCGGCTAGCCGAGAGCCGAGGTCCGGGACTGAGTGTGGTAACAGAGAATATGATATATTTATTTCTAGAAAATATATCCGAGTGCTAAAGTGTTCTGCATAAAGGTTTCTCATACTGATCATATGAGTTTTTACCCTGGCCAACCCAAGTGGTTGAACACTAGTACAAACACCATCAGTATGTAACTGAGGGTGAGATCATAAATAAATTCATTCGAATGCACCATACATTCATTAGATACACTAGCACTTTACTATTAGTCCCCACACCACACACTAACAACTTAGATTTAAAGTCTACTACATTGTACAATAACACACACTCGCAATATCAAACTTAAACACAGCTTAACACAGTCGCAATCTCAAGCACAAACACTATCGCATAACACACAAGCAAAGCAACTGTTGTGTCCGGTGGCAGAATCACAATTTATCCCACAAACACACAAACAATGTCAAACTGACGCACAGCTTGTAAATTTCGATGGAAAATTACTAGGCTTCAAACTATATTAAACTAAAATACAATTTAGTCAGTTAGGATTTAGCAGTGGTAGCTTGTGTAAGAATGATCGGGACTGCCTCTTGTTAAGAGCCTAAATATCCTCGATCACACAGGGCGTACCTCTAGCTGTTCTTTATTGAATAATTTTCACAAGAAGTACTAAGTGTTCATGACCACTTGCCTAATTTGTAAATGGACATAATAACGTAAGTCACGTTAATACATTAGCTGATATAAATAAAGTTCCATCTGAAGAAAAGTTAAAAAAAGAAAAAGACTTATTGGATTTTGGAGATTGGCGGGAGGACCAAAATCTATAAGTAGTAGTTCGGAGATTATAAAATTTAGTTTATAATATCCTACATCTACTAATGTCTCAAATAGGTCCAAGTAGATGAGTCATACCAAATACTCAGGCTATTGGAGCCATCAAAGTGAATTTAGAACACTTTGGAAATATTGGAAAAAGAGCTTGTACTAAATTATTTAAAATACAAATAACAACCAATGTATTATCTCAATTGATCTTTGGTTTACCAGCCAGTATGTTTACCACTAAGCCAGATACCACTGGCGAGAAAGAAAATATTTCAAAATTTAATCTCTATAGCTCTAATGCTACCATTGACCATCCTCTTGACAAACCTAACCCTGTCAGAGGATATGATCGTATGGAACTCGATGAGGCTTACCATCCTCGTAATATCGACCCTCATTTGCCAACTAACCCTGGTAATCACGATTTTGGCAATCGCTACACCAGTACCTCGTTAGAGAGTTCCCGCTCTAATCCTGAGGATGAGGAAGTGAGAACCAGACATACTCGTCTCAGGCTATTACGCTCTGGTATGCAAGTCCTTGAGGACCGTCTATTGAATGACTCTGACCTTGACGATAGGAAAGCGAATAACATTCGCTATCTAATCGATAACAAGAGAAAGAAAATAGACACCATCTTGGCACTAGCAGCCCGTAGCACTGAGCATGAGCCTCGTGAACACTTAGAACCAAGCTTTATAAAGCAGCTAGGTAACGCGCAGGCTGAGGTCGATTTCTCTACTAATGAGAGTACAGTGGAGACACTGAAGGCCTTCGACCAACTTAAGGAGTCTGCCAGTCTTAAGGATAAGCAGATGATGAATGCCTTTATTCATTTCTGTGAGCCAGGTGAATGACGAACTATCTTGAAGGCTCATGAGCCCAACTGGAAAGCCCTACCCTGGCACCAGTTGCGTGATAATATACTTAACACCTTTTTTTGAAGATGCACGTGACCGTGAACTTCTAGAGTCTCGCAAGTTCTTTGCGAACGATACCACTATTCGAGGTGCTCTAGCTCATATGACACATATGAATACTCGGATGAGTGGTCGTACCAATACTGGCGAATATTTATTAATTTGTCAGATGATGGAGACTCTGGGAGCTAACCTCTTTAAGAAAGTCAATGATGACATCATCGCCTATGGTGATTTGCGATCTATGCCTTGGTCTGTCTATGAGAAGATAGTACACAAGCATACCAATTCCTCTACTAGAGTACTTAGTACCACGAGCTACACCCAGCCCACTAAGCGAAACGCAGTAGAGACTAATACTGCGCGTAGTACTAAGAAACCTCGCACTACTACTGGAGGGGGGGTACTGGCTCTACTTCTACCGAACCGAAGGTGATAAGAAGGTGAGAGCGCCTTGCAAGAAGTGTGGTTACAACCTCACAAAACGTAATGGCAAGTGGAATGGGTAGACACGACCCTGTTAAGTGTGCACCAGGCAAGCCAGATTTTGGACACTATATGAAAGAGTGTGCTACTTGCAAGGGTACTAACGGTTGGCACAAAGAGGATTGCAAGGACTTACCCGACGTCCAAGTTAAGCACTGACAGTACCATATGTGCGCACTAGAGCAAGATTATGAGAAAATGTTCAATAAAATCTATACCAAAGGAGATGAACGTATCTTTCAAACAGTTTTCGTAAATGGAGAAAAAAAGTTATGGCACTATTTGATCCAGGGGCTGAAGTCTCTGCTATCTCATGCCGAGTAGCCTACGCTACAGATATGGCTGTCCATAACGAAACAACTGATTTAATCTTGGGAAATGGCAAAGTTACTACTTGCGAACAAGCCATTGACTATGCACACATAATGCTGTCAGATAGAAGAGAAGTGAAGACTCACCTAATCGTTACTGACATGTCTCAGAAATACGATTTAATTATAGGTATGACTGATCTTCTCAGTTTAGGTATAACACTCACTGGTCTGCCTAATGGGCTGGACCCGAATAAAGATCAGTCAGATGATAATATGTTAAAGATACCTAAACCTCCGGAAGGTGAAGCAAAGGATATGATTCCGCACTTCACCGATATAATTATGGACTTAATTATACAAAACAGGAAGATTGCAATAACTGACTGGTGTATGTTTAAGTTCTCTAATGGGTACGTTAGACTTGACTTAACAAACGTCGACTTCTCTAAGTTAAAGTGTCCTTCACATAACTACGTGAGTTGGAGACACAAAGACGTTGTCAAAACCCAAATCGAAGATTGGTTAAAACAGGGTCTAATTGAAATCAATTTGATGCAACCCCAGTTAACTTAGCTCTCTTAGCGGTCGATCAATATAAATCTGATGGAACGTTTAGTAAAACAAGAGTAGTACTAGACCTGTCGCCAATCAACAAACTAATTCCGCAACATAGTTTTCCCTTACCTAAGATAAGCGAGATACTACGCAAAATGGAGGTGCAACTATCTTTTCCAAGATAGACTTAAAAGCTGCATTCCATCAACTACAGATATATGAGCCTCATAGGAAATACTTTTTTCTTTACTTGGCAAGGTAAGAAGTACCAGTTTAAAGGTGCACCTGAAGGCTTACACATGTTACCTTCTTTCTTCCAACAAGTTATGATGGAACTATTTGCGGACCTGTCGTATAACGTATCAGTCTATTTAGATGATATAGTTATCTTTACAAAGACAACACATGAACATGCTAAACTCGCTAAAGAAGTCTTAAAGCGACTTAATCATGCTAAACTTAAGATTAACGAAGACAAGTGTTCTTTTGCTAAAGATACTATACACTTACTTGGCTACAAAGTATCTACAGCAGGGGTGGAAATTGATCCTGGCAAGAAACAGTTTCTGTTGGATTTATCAACACCAATTACTGGAAGAGATGTGAACTCTGTGTGTGGGTTTGTTAACTTCTTCTCGGATTCGGTACCGCATCTTTCTCATTACTTAAAGCCTTTCAGTCACCTACGGCTGCACAAAGGACCTTTGGGAAAGCTTTGGACTAAAGAATGTGATGATGCATTTAAACTAGTCAAAAGTAAAGTAATGGACGCACCCATCATGCAGTACCCTGTGGATGGTGTCCCATTCCAAGTAGCAACCGACGCTTCAGATCGAGCGGTAGGTGGAGTGCTTTACCAAACGATAAATGGTAAACCGCGCTACATACAATTCTTTAGCAAGAGTTATAATAAGAGTCAACGGAATTACTTTACTGTTAAACAAGAGCTCCTTGCTATAGTTACTGCGCTAAGACAGTTTAAAGACTACCTTTATGGAAGTTACTTTACTGTCGCCTGTGATCAAAAGTCTTTAACATACTTAAAAGATATGAACCCTGATTCACAGTTGGTGAGCCGCTGGCATGACATTATTGCCAAGTTCGCTTTTAATATAACACACATTCCAGGAATACATAACCATCTTCCTGACATGCTCTCTCGACTTGTGCCCGACTACCAGAAAACAGTCAAAGAGTTATTAGCAACCGATTGGATGCTAAATAAGAAATGGTTTAACCTCGCTCAATCACGATGGGGTCCATTTACTGTTGATATGTTCGCCGCAGAACATAACAAACAGGTTTCTGAATATAGGTCGTTGACTCATCCTAAAGGTGATGCATTTCAGCTTGACTTATCAAAGCATAATGCGTGGGCTAACCCACCTTGTCAACTTATCGCACAGTTGTTAAATTATGTTAATATTACTAAATCTACCATTACGCTGTGTTGTCCCTTACGTAACTCCGACCCATGGATACGTGATTTAATTGATATGATTCAAGACGAACCTATTTATGTCGACCGTGAAACCGACACGTTCTTGTATCAGGGATCCTATTCTATTAAGAAGACGCCTTGGAAACACACCATTGTTTGTCGCATCGGTCCTGCAGGTACCACTAAGTGGAAACCCTCAACCAAATTCTTAGCTAAACTAGAGGAGTCTAAAGAGTTTGAACAAAAGCTCAAGACTCGTACAACACATGCACCCAACAAGATTGCAGTCGAGGTAATGCCGATTGAAACGGCATTAGATCGTAAAAAACATGGAACTAGCTAAGGCCATGGATCAAAGACTCAAAACTCTAAGAGAACCTGAAGCTCGCACTCAACTACTTAAAGCGCTGCTTAAAGAACAGCCAGGAGTTGCGAAACAACTGAAGAAGATACTTCAACAATCCAATGTTGTCAATTATATATCTCAGGAGTCTACCCCTCCTGATACTGAGGTTGCCCTTTCCAACAGGACTATGGTTCATCCAGCCAGCGTTACGCAGAATTTGACTGACTTAGAGGAGCTCGAAAGTAGAGTTAAAATTATACATAATTTAACGCATCGAGCATATGAGCATACTTATAAAATGGCTATTCGTGCAGGGCTTGATCACCCGGCGCTGAAAGAAACCATACGTGAAGTATACCGACGCTGTACTGATTGTGAAAAGAACCAGATCAAGCGATACGGTTGGGCACCCCTAAAAAAGTGTGACAGAAGACCAACCGATGCGCCGAGTCATAGTCGATTTGGTTAAACTCCCGCGATCCAAGCATACTGGCGATGTATATATCTGTCATTTCTTATGTGTGGCTTCGGGCTATAACTTGCTTTATGCAATACCGAACAAACGGCCACAAACAGTGGCAGAATTATGCTATCACGTCTTTAATGACTTCGGTTTCCCCGAGTACTATGTTCTGATAACGGTAGTGAGTTTTGTACCGACGTAATGGAGGCACTTATACTCGTATCAGGCATGACCCATAGGCGTGGTATTCCTTACAAACCTCAAACGCAGGGTGCAAATGAGACACGTCATAGAGAACTTAAGAAACTCTTGCGTACCGCACTAGACGACGTTGAGGATATGTGGCCTTATCATTTGAAATGGGTTCAGACTCAAATGAATAACTGCATGAATCCTCAAACTGGAACACTCCCGTTTCACTATTTCTTTGGCCGCTATAGTGAATTACAAGCAACGTTTGATAAAACTGCGCCCAAGAAACACGCTACCCCGTGGCTACAAAAGATCGAGCATATGCAGAACGTTGTTTACCCTTGTTTACTCGAGCACAAGAATCGCGTCCTACTTAAAGCGTATGACCGATGGAATAACACTAAGAACATTGTTCAGTTCAAAGTCGGCGATTACGTTAACATTATAAATTGAAACGCCAACGTTACCGAACTCTCTTCTAAGACGATAGGACCTTTTGTTATTTCCTACCATGATGAGAAGAGTGATACTTACGAAGTGAATAACATTGATGGTACTAGCGCAACCAATCTAGGCACTCACCGTATCCCTACCTCCGAACTCTCATTCGCTCGCTCATTTGATTCTGATATACCAGTTATGGAGTCACAAGTCAAAGATATAATTGATAAAACATCCGAAGACGGTTACACTTACTACAAGACCCGTTTCATGGATGGGACAGTAGCTTGGCTAACCTCCGATGCATTTCGTGAATCTCGCGACTTTCTTCGTATCTTTAATAAGAAATGGAATAAGCGTTTACATAAGAACACACGAGATAAACGAAAAGGGTTTCCTCAGGTGACTACAAACCCTGACGGATCTGAAATTCCCTATTTGCCACCTACTTCCTACGTGACTAAACTTTCTGATCTGCTTACCAACAGTGCAGAAAATTGTTCAAACTTACTTACTAATGAAGAACAGCCTTTGGCTATTACCTTACCAAATAATAAACGTAAGGCGCCTACATCGGAAATGGTTATTGGACCAAATACTAAACGACATAGAGTACAACATGAGTCTTGAACTCGTACATATAGGCACATACTTACTCGATAAGTCATGACCGAAACCGTTTTTACTTTGGTTTTCGCTTTACCAACTAGATCGTATCTTAACGTACGTTCGTAGTTCTAAAAGCTACTGGGGGCTATGTAGAAATACGGCCTCCGGTCAGTCTAAAATATCAAGATCAATTGAGATAATACATTGGTTTTATTTGTATTTTAAATAATTTAGTACAAGCTCTTTTTCCAATATTTCCAAAGTGTTCTAAATTCACTTTGATGGCTCCAATAGCCTGAGTATTTGGTATGACTCATCTACTTGGACCTATTTGAGACATTAGTAGATGTAGGATATTATAAACTAAATTTTATAATCTCCGAACTACTACTTATAGATTTTGGTCCTCCCGCCAATTTCAAAATCCAATAAGTCTTTTCTTTTTTTTTATAACCTTTCTTCAGATGGAACTTTATTTATATCAGCTAATATATTAACGTGACTTACGTTATTATGTCTATTTACAAATTAGGCAAGTGGTCATGAACACTTAGTACTTCTAGTGAAAATTATTCAATAAAGAACAGCTAGAGGTACGCCCTGTGTGATCGAGGATATTTACCCGATCATTCTTACACAAGCTATCACTGCTAAATCCTAACTGACTAAATTGTATTTTAGTTTAATATAGTTTGAAACCTAGTAATTTCCATCGAAGTTTACAAAATGTAGTTGTAAAATCTTCTCTCTACACAGCTGCTATTTCAGCAATCTGCACAGATACAGCAGGAACCTTCTCCAACGAAGTCACAGGACCTGCCTCAAACTTCGGACACGCAAATCCTATTCCAAGCACCGGTACAACAACAAGCCCAACCAGATTCGCAGTCCATCACTTCAAATGCAATTGTACAAACATCTACCCTCTACACAGCTGCGATTTCAGCAATCTGCACAGATACAGTAGCCTCCTCCAACGAAGTGTAAACTTCGATGGAAATTACTAGGTTTCAAACTATATTAAACTAAAATACAATTTAGTCAGTTAGGATTTAGCAGTGGTAGCTTGTGTAAGAATGATCGGGACTGCCTCTTGTTAAGAGCCTAAATATCCTCGATCACACAGGGCGTACCTCTAGCTGTTCTTTATTGAATAATTTTCACTAGAAGTACTAAGTGTTCATGACCACTTGCCTAATTTGTAAATAGACATAATAACGTAAAGTCACGTTAATACATTAGCTGATATAAATAAAGTTCCATCTGAAGAAAAGTTAAAAAAGAAAAAGACTTATTGGATTTTGGAGATTGGCGGAAGACCAAAATCTATAAGTAGTAGTTCGGAGATTATAAAATTTAGTTTATAATATCCTACATCTACTAATGTCTCAAATAGGTCCAAGTAGATGAGTCATACCAAATACTCAGGCTATTGGAGCCATCAAAGTGAATTTAGAACACTTTGGAAATATTGGAAAAAGAGCTTGTACTAAATTATTTAAAATACAAATAAAAAACCAATGTATTATCTCAATTGATCTTGATATTTTAGACTGACCGGAGGCCGTATTTCTACAGAAGTCACAAGACCTGCCTCAAACTCCGAACACACAAATGCTATTTCAAGCACCGGCACACCAAGAAAAATAAAAAGCGCATGCAGAAAATTTACCCTAGACCCAATCGGAGCCTCAGAGTGAGAACGTGGCGGTTGAGACAAAATCCAAACAGTATTGCGACGCACCTGTGCTTGATGTCAACAACGCAATATGACAACATATGCGAAGCACTTCGGGAACACAACGCCACGGAAATCACCAGCACATTCGTCTGCATCAGAACTGATGACTTTACTGCTATCACACAGATTTGAGAGAGACACACCGAGTTGAGGACATAAAACCTGGCAGAGGAAGGAATCCGAGGTTGAGGAGTACAAACTCTCGCGAAATAATTTCCTTGACCCCAAATTGAGAGATTTTCTCTCCAAATCGGAGGCGCTCTATCAGAAAACCTTGAATAATAAGCGTTACGTGCCGGTGTCTATAGAACCAGTGTGCGGACGGCTTCCCATCCCGCCCAGGACAAAAGGTTTGGTCCAATGGGGAACCGGAGAACATCTTACCTTCCACCCCAGTGTCTACGCAGGGTTCATACACCGATGGCAAGAAATCGGAAGAACCCCCCCCTACAAGAGTATGTGCCTTATTCATTGTTTATTTAGCGCACATTTGCAAAACTAAATATTTATGTACAATAATTTTTCTTCTCAATGTACAGGAGAGGGATGGTTTGTATCCCTGTGGAAGTAGATACTGAAACTTCCGGTGCGTGGTCACACCGGTTAAGTGCTGAGCATGTACTTCAGACCAAAAGTATTTGATTTCAGACACTCATCGTCTGAAACGAACCGGGAAGTACAATACATAAGCTATTTTTTTGGTTTTGGTCTCTGGTTGGTGCTTTTGGGGTTCAATTCTGTCCTCCACTAAAAGGGGTTGTTCAATGTATTTTTTTTAAAATAAATAACAAAAACCCCTCCCGGCTCGTTCCAAGTCCAAGCCCAGTAGTCCATCAGCCATTGTGAGGTTTTGGCGGGCTGATTATAAGTGTATTTATACATCACACTAAAAACTGTAAAACCCTAAAGTGTTTTTAGGCGGCTATGGTTGCAATTCGGCCAGTCGTCCTGACACATCTTTTATTCTTTAAAACTTCTCACATAAGTACAACAGCACATTGATGTCAGACATGCACAGTGGTATACGTATGCATACCTATCAAACCTGTGATAAGACACTATGGAGGTACGGCACAAGCAAGAGAAGCGAGAGCTACTCGCCACCGCTGAGAGAATGAAAAGGAAGTGCCCAAGAAAGATAAGAAAAAGCTCAAGGAAACCAACCAGTGGTGGCCAAAATGCAAAAGGAACTGGCCTTGAAGCAAAAAAAACTTGAGTTGGAACTTGGTGGCCGCAGGCGTTTCCGATGCAGATTTGGCCGAAGCCGTCCGATCAAAAAATCCAGGCGATGTCTGTCAGTGAACCCACGGGCGACAATACAGAGTCTCAAGAAACTGGAGGTAATTTCCGCAATCATTGTAGTCTCGACTCGACTGTGCTGC
>LUCW03002662.1:0-13615 GCA_001586965.3 Sphaeroforma sirkka | reverse complement strand
TATATTTAGTTCAAATTGAAGCAACAACCGAACAGAGGTTGAGTTGAAACAGCAACCGCACAGAGTAAAACCTGAAACATCAACCGGACAAAGTTCAAATTGAAGCAGTAACCGAACAGAGTTCAAATTAAAGCAACAACCGAACAGAGTTCGAGTTAAAACAGCAACCGCACAAAGATCTTAGTATTAAGCTCTTAAGTTTGAAGGTCAACATGTTGTGATGATTAGAAGTTTGGTAGTTCAGATAACGGAATGAATAAAAATAAATGAAACGCCAACCGTATAAAAATAAAGTTGGAACATCAATCTCACGTTATAAGGAATGACAGTTTGGTACTATAGACATGAAAAGGAAAAGAAAATGAAATTGAAAACAAAAGTTTGCTTCACTTCAAAAGGGTAAGATTTGGATTTGCATACAACAACCCTGAACCCTACCGTCCAGTACACACAAATGTATAGAATAATTCTGTCTCGAACATAATCCTTCCCAATGATAGGAATAGTCTACATCCCCAGCACGGATTCTAACTTAGAGTCATTCAGTTATAATGCCTACACAGGGTGACTTCGGGGCAATTTTTTCTAAGACAACCCGAAATATAAATCGTATGAAACAGAGCGTGAATTCAGTTTCACAATGATAGGAAGAGCCGACATCGGAAGATCAATAAGCAACGTCGCTATGAAGGCTTGACTGCCACAAGCCAAATATCCCTGTGGTAACGTTTCTGACACCTCTAGCTTAAAATTTGTAAAGTCTAAAGGATCGATAGGCCATGCTTTCACAGTTTGTATTCGTACTGAAAATCAAATCAATTGAGCTTTTACCCTTTTGTTCTACACGAGATTTCTGTTCTCATTGAGCTCACCTTAGGACACCTGCGTTATCATTTAACAGATGTGCCGCCCCAGCCAAACTTCCCATCTATGTCTTAAACTCGGATCGCAATACGAAATTGCTTTAAAGTGGTCGTATATTTAAAAACGACATTTTTTTTTATCTGATCTTTTTTTTATTTTTCTGAAGAAAAAGAATGTATTTATAAAATTAAGTTATTTTATTAGAAAAACCTATAAATATAAACTGAGGTATTCTATGGAAAGACCTTCTATATTTGAATTTTAACTAATTTCTATTGTAGAAAAACCTATAATATGTTCTAGATTTTACTATATTTGTGTTATGTTCACGTATAACAACGTCATTCGCCTGAAGTCTCCCACAACAACAAGAATTATCACATACAATCCCCCCCCTAACACATTACAAATCATGACAAAAACAACACAGACCCTACCAACACGAACTATGTCGACACAGCACCTGCCAACACGTTCATTTACACCACAACAACTCACACGATTCAACATAAATATGCCACTCGCGCCATGCAACAATGTCACGCAACAACAACATTTATACACATTCTACACACACCCACAATCTCAAATGCAAACAAATATAACAATATCAAGCGAAATAATGTCATTCCTACAATACTACAATAATATAGGAATAAACAATCTCCCGCAGTATCTAACACATCAACACATCAACACTCCCACACCAACGACAACAATCACAACAATACCTCAATTCAATTATTGCCCAACAACAACAACTACAATACATGCAACTACTTCAACACACCATGTCTACACCACAAAAACCTTCACAGTAGCATACCAACACACCAAATCCTACTCCAGAAAAGACAACTAATACTGGCTGTCATATCACAAAACAAATACTTGACCAGACAGTAGCACACTTACGAAATACACGACAATACATTTGTATGTACATTCCTACACACAACTTGTACATAGAGACCTGTACATATATTATACCTGTACATATATCATAATCTACTAAAAATACTCGAATATAACCTGTAAAAAACAAAAAACAAACTGATCGACTGATATGACTTACCTCAATACTTAATTAAAAATATTGCATCAAAGCTCTTTTTATAGTTCTTTGTTTCTATGTCTACTACAGTGTACGGCACGATAATCCAGTCCAGTTTCCATCCCATATTCCAGTTCAATCATTCCTGTGTGAAAGAAAATAAATCAAAACATTGAACTAAAACCCAAGCAACAATGGTTAAAATTATATTGAAAGCATCCAGTCATCACACAATTTCTCAGACCCTTGCACCCCAGTCATCCAGGATTGTTTGTACAACACCCTCCAAAGCAGGATACAAGTGCTGGCTTCTGACATTGAACGCCGGTCGTCCAACACAAACCAGCAGGTAGTTGATAGACTTTTACATAGCCCTCACACTGGCAAGATATGGATCTTTCATGTATCTTGTCACCAGCATCTGACCAGGAGGCTCGTCATTCACATCGTTTTCAAAATCCATCTTCTTTCATTTGAGTTTAGATATCATTGCCTGCATCATAGCAGTGCAAGTATGATTATAGTTTATAGTTCCAGCATGCGAGCTTCCACTCTTCTTCACAGACATTTTCACCAACTCAGCGCTTCTACAGTCGGTGTATATCTCTAGCTGTCGAACCATTTCGGGCTTCTCCAATTCAACCAGCTCGTTTTCATCCTGCACTGTGATCTCACAATCCCGGTTCTGGAAGTCACCAATGATGAGTCTCAACTCACTGAACGACCGCAGATCATTCTTGATCACTAGTATAAGGTTAAATGTGCATAGCTCTGTAAATACTCATCATTCACCATCTGTTTACTTTGTGTACTATGTGTAAATACTAGTTGAACAATCATTTAAATGTCTATCTTTATATACTGCATATAAGACACTGGAAAATAATTGTTTCTCTCAACACCAATTCGGCAAAGAATATCAATTTTTTTTATCATAATGATATTGCCAATACTCGTCGCCCTCAAGCCATTCCTGTGTATCTAGTATTATAAATTAAATCAGCATTTAACTCTTCTTGCCAAATCCGTTCTTCCTCCTCATGCACTCGTTGCCGCTTGTTTGCCCTCACATTTATGCGTTCGACAGGGTCATAATATGCTACTTGTACACGCTCATGCAAAACACTATCAGAATTATTTGATGCTTTACTAGGTATCGCACCAGGTTTAGTTTGCCTGGGTACATTAAAGACGGTAAACCCTTTATACCTTGTACATAGTTGTCTCGCCTTTTAATTATCAGCTTCGCTAATGGGTTTAAGATTATCTTCTCTGAGATGATTCACACAAAGATATAGTTTTATGAATTTATCTCTTTTCTTAGTTTTCTTGGTGAAGCAGCCAGTTGGCCATTGTATTCGTTTCCCCTTCTTCCATTCATTATGCAAATATGTGCCTACTACCGGGAATGACACGCAAATACTATGATCACCTCTCGACCCAGAAGGGCATCCATCGATTAGACACGCCACCATTCTCGGCGAGCGAACTATTGAACTAGTCTCTTTTACAGCGTATTCACAGTAGTTACAGTTCACAAAATCAATATAAATTGGCAACAAAAACCAACACGCAATATTCAGTCAATGACAGGTCTGAATCAAGTGTTATCAATCTGTCTCGTTGGTTTAAAATTTAATATAAAACATTGGGCTGTTAAGCCAGTCAAAAAATGACGCTTCATTTTGGGGTAGAAAAAAAGGGCGGAAAAGAGTCAGTAGGCCTGTCTCGACGGAATAAGCAGTATTTCAGTTTCTGCATTTCGGAGACACCCTATCGAGAGGGTCTTTGTCGTCAGGAATACCCAGTTAGGGTATATTTTAGTTATTAGAGCTTATTTGATAACAATGGGATCAACTAAGTTTTGGGGTTTTAGTGTATCCCAAATTGTTTGTACACATGTTTTATAGAACCATAAGATATCTAATACGAACCGTGAAAATTAAATATTGGCATTTTCAACCCGGACCCTATATTTATCCGTCATCATTTTCTGGGTAGTCTATTATCAGTTCAAGCCAGAGCTGACTATGAACAATACATGTGTATACATACGTACAAACATAGTAGTTTATATGTTTGCTGTGCTTAGCTTGTTCATGCACACTCACAATACACCTCTGATCTAAAATAATGTCAAAACTACCTCAATGGATAACTCGTAAACAAGAGTGTAGACCGTGCCTCGTTTTAGAATATGCGTACTTTATAGACAAAAGTGGCACAGTGTAGGCAACCCAATATGTGGAAAGGGTGATGAGCTAGTTGACTATCATATATTGTTCTCAGATATTAAAGTATCTTAAAGTGATTAATGCTTTATTTCCTGATTTAAGTCAGTTTGATATTATATCACATATGTACGTCTAAAAATCTGAATCTAAACGCTAAACTTTTTCCATTGTCGGACTTAATATGGAAAGGTGGTAGGTTATATCCTGGTGCTAACGCGATGCCGCGCTCTGAATTGCAGTGGTCAAATACAATACAGCTGTATTATGTACCTAGTCATCTTTCAGCGAGACTACAGTGTATATGTACAAATGACGATGATACGTGTGGTGAGGATATGCGCAACACCGGACTAAGTCTTTCTAGCAATCCCAAAGTGAGGGACGCACAACTAAATATTCTGGTACGTGATGCTGGCAAGAAAAGTACAATCAAATGCACGATGGAGAATACGAAAGGAACTAAAGTACGTGCGCGCTATTAAATTGCAGCACATCGTTATAAAGCCGACCAGCTATTTACAACAAAGTCGGGGTAAACGCGTGTAAAGGCTGTAGAGCTTCCATCGTTCAAACCAACAAGCCAGAGTTGCGTAGAACCTGCAACCAGACCCGATCCACAAGCTAGAAGAGACTTAGCCAATATTGGAAGTATTGTGCTGAATTCTACTACCGTAAAAGAGACACCACTGTCGGCTTCAACTCGCCAAGTTCTACTTAATACTATCACGCCAATATTACAAACCCAGATTCATCGAACAAGAGAAACCTGTACATTCTAGTGTACCCTCACCAGTTACCACACTAACACCAGCAGAAATATTATTAGGCGATTAGAGGTTAATGATAGATTGTATAATACGTTTACAGGCCAACCAAATATGGAGTGTGTTCGTAAGATATTTTCTTACTGGAATGGTGACGCACCTTTTGATAAGATGTGCCACTACAATGGTCGTGTGCCCACTACACTGGGCAAGGAGCACTTTCCTGATACAACACAAAGTGATGTAGAACATGATGATATGACAACAACAATGTCATCTACATCGTCTGCTGAGAGTTCTAACAGCTCTTTTATAGCCAGGAAAGATAGATTTTATTATTTGAACAGTTAGTATGTTGGTTAACGCAACTACGATATAGTAGATACTCACGTGCTGACATACGCATACACTTTGGTATATCCCGCGTCACTGCTAAGAATATATGTATTACGTGGACATATGCAATCGCGGAAATTGTACGCAAAACGCAGGCCATACCGACCAATAAGCAGAACGCTAAACATGTACAGTGCGATATGGCACTTAACATGGGCTTACTTCGCTGTTCCCCCCTAGTTCTTAGACTATACTGAGAAGAAAGCCGAAGACCCATACGGAATCGCTCACGCACCACATACATGCTTTTACTCTCACTACAAGAAAATAATGTAACTATGAAACATTGCACCGTAACCGGTGCTGATTCTTATATAGCTATAGTAACACCCTCCATATCCAGGGTCTGCCACTGACAATGCAATTGTTGACGACGAAAGGTTTGGTGCCAGACTTAAGTGTGGGTGTTGCAAAGCTGTTTTTGTTTTTGACAAAGGTCTTACAGACCGTCATGAACTTGAGATCAACGATATACACGCTATATGCCCTAGAAAGAAAGCTAAAGGGCAAATAGCTTTTGACCAAGACACAAAGCGTGCGGATAAGCAGGTAGCGGTCTATAGAATTCATATTGAACGCAACAATGAAGAGTTACAAAATTATCGAGCTTGGGACGGTGGGCAGTTGACTCTTTCTGAAATTGACTTGCACGTAAAGGAGTCAGAGTGTATCAGAGGATTGGTCAATCTAAAACCTCCAATACATGACTGGTGGATGCCTATTTCAGATAGAATATCGCAGCCTAAAAAGAGGAATGTACCCGAGGAAATGACTGTAACAGCTGTAGAGACTACAAAACGGGTAAATTTGTCAAAGATAAAAAAATTGTCTGCACATACAACTTTTATTTCAATATTATTAATTACCTACTATAGACTTTCCGGACCGAGTTGTCATTGCGATGACATCCATTTTTAGTCCCCTGGCTGGATACTTCGCGACTCTAAGACGTTCTTTGCGGTATGGCAGATATAAGCCATGTATCTCTTCTTCACGCTGGGTATCATATGCGCTAGCTTCAACGCGTTCAACAGGCCTGTAGATCCAAGGATCATACTTGTTTCGAATCACAGCAGCGCTAAAATCTGGGGACACTTTCATAAAGGGCTCAATTACATTTATAGCAGGTTTATTTGATACTATACTAGCAAGTATGCCTCTGCCCCGCCAAGTATTGTCACCATCGGTACTACCTGTACTGCCTAATTCTCTAAGATGCTCAAGAGCTGCACGAATATGCATACACCCTTTAACATTGTGATACGGTCTATAAATATTCGGTATAGGGGCAGGAAACAAACAAAGCGCAACCTGTACCTCGTTGTAGACGTATCTCAAATTATTACCTTCTCGGCAAATAAGCCGAAGAAATACGTATTTTGAGGTTCCTGTCCATAGATCGACCTACCGACGCTTTCACGTACATTACTAACTTTAAGTCACCAGCCTCAGTAAATCCTATCTTCATGCCTACGGCTCGTCGTTTCTGTTGCTTGTCCTGTCTAGTAGAGAAATATCCGTCTTCTCTATCAAAGTAATTTCATACTACATCTTTACTAATATAGATCTTAATCACATTAGCTTGTGTGTAGGATACAAGTCTGATTGTAGATAGATAGTTCTTTCTCGTACACCGATTGCATAGTTTGCTGTTTTGCTAGCAACTGTACAGAATCGTCTCCTACTGGTTTCCTTGTAGTAGTAGCAATACGAGTGTCGACATCAGAAGTAATGTACTCTTTAAGAGCCGCAACACCTTTGACCCTTTCAGGGATAGACAAATCATGTGTCCTAGAATAAGCACGAAATTGTATGCCCGTCATAGTGTCGAAATTAATGGCAGTATGGTCCTTCTCAAAGTTAGTAATTCTACGCATTGGCACGTGCGTGGGTTTGAACGCGTCAGAATCTTCCACTTCTATTGCGCCGTTAATCCACTGTAGAGAATTTTCAGACTTACGTTTGTTTGCACTACACGATTATCCCTGGGGTAGTATCTTCCTGGCCCAAAAGAGTTTATGTATGCCTCGTACACCTTTTGTTTGCAATTCATGTGCTGATTGTCAAAAGATGACACAAAACATTTTAGATATGGATAGTACGCGGGCCGGCAATAAAACATATAGACAGTCCTAGAAACGCCAAATCGACCAGCTTTCAAGCCTGCTTCGTTGTTGCCGTGTTGATGCTGACGTATACTATCTACCGTACAACGATCCTCTCGTATGTGTGTCAACAGCCCCTTTGGACCGACACCGGTGCGTTGTCTGTAGTCTGTCTTCAATAGACAAGCGCACAGATACACCAATTCATCTAAGTCGTATTTACATACGTAGTGTAAAACTCATGCGTAGTAGACTTCCACTCTCCTACTACTTCGGGCTCATGCATGAACTGTTCAAGCTTATTACCGACGTTAATTCTGCTGAAGATCCCCCCACTCCTCTATAAAAGTAGTTATCAAGTATTATATTGTCACAATACAAAGCAATGTAATCAGTATCGTTTACAATACAGTAGTGTACAATACCTGATAGCTGTAGATTCTGGGGTGCGACGATAAAAACCATATCATTTGCAGCTAGCACCGTCATAATAAGTCTCGCTGCTATCAGATTGTGGTCACCAACCGCAGCCTTACAATGTTTGTACAGGCTGTCTCCCTCTTCCTCAACCAGTCTTCTAATATATTATTCACTGTGGTAAAAGTCCCTTAAACCACTATCAGTGTGAAGTTAGAATTAATTTACAATTAATTCACACGAGAGGTGAATTATTTGTAGACCACGTAGACAATCAAATATAAGAATAAATACACCGCACTGAGCCTCAGGGAGACTCAGTAGGTTTTAGTATCGTATTTTGATGTGTTTACTACATTTTTACGACTAGTTACTTTTAGGTGTATTATTCGATTTTATCTCGAGGATAATAGTGGACGGAGAAGTTCATTTTATTGACGAATTACCGGAGTTGATCTCCCTCAGAACCGGGTAGCTGAAAGGAGCTTGTAAAGTACGACAGGAGCAAAGTCTTCCGAGCACAGGGGAGTTGATCACCCTCAGAACCGGATAGCCGAAAGGAGCTTGCAAACTACGACAGGAGCAAAGTCTTCCGAGCACAGATAAGTGAAAAGAAATCCCCACCTTCCATTTTGCTCGGTTTGATACGTTTGCGTGATTTTCATATATATATATATACATCATGCAGATTTTATTATTATTATAAATCTAGAGCAAATTGGAGTGATTAGTAATATATGCAGAAATTAACAGGTGCCCATTTTATTTAGCTGATGAGCATTTTATTTCTTCTTCTTTTTTTTCTATAAATATATATATATATATATATATATATATATAGTTATCCGACCATCCGGTCGAATGCTACTAATTTTATATAAAAAAATAATAATATATATATATATATATTATATATATATCCGTTTTGCTCGGTTTGATACACTTGCGTGATTTATATATATATATATTTATATTTTTTATGCATATTTTTAAAATTATTTTAAATCTAGAGCAAATTGGAGTGATTAGTAATATATGCAATTTTTTTAGCATTTTTTATTTCTAAATTTTTATAGATTAATTAGTCATCCGACCATTTCCCAACAACCATTCATTCTTCTTTTGATTTTTTAATCCATCTTCGGTCCGAAAATCCAGATACTTCAATTCCAATGCGACTTTTCAGGCCGTCGTTGACAATCAAGGCCTCCTCTCTGACTAATTAGCAGTCATAGGACGTTTGAACAATGTTTTGACTGGCCTAGTCAATCCACACAACACGAACATGATGCAGTATCGCAGTTAGGGGTATAGAAGAACGTAATTTGGCGTAGAGAAGGTCGATATGGCAGATTTTCATAGGTGTGGGCGAGTACAGCGACGACAAAGGGCAGATAGAGGTGATCAAGAAAAGCAGGTAGCAATGTAGAATCGACAGTGTCAGGCGACGTAGAATGGAAACGTGTGAATTAAGCGCGTGAGACAGGTAGCAATGCAGAAGAGGAGCTAGGCACAGTTTGGGAGAAACTGAGACAGAAAAAATGCGATTTCAACTCGTATTTTCAACAAATATCAACTACGGGAGCAAGTTTTGGTAATCAATTGGCTAGACGAAAAGACTGGCATGGTTAGAAGATCGATTTTTCGAAAATATCTCGGAGTCGAATGTTCGCCATCGTTGCATGCGCGAACTTCGATGGTCACGAAAACATAGGAAAAAAAAATATATCACGGGGGGTATCGAACCCACGACCAACACACAACTAGAAGACATATTTACCGATGTTACAAGACAGAATACATTTTCGTATATATATATACATATATATATATATATACTTAAATTTCCATTCTAGAGAGAAAGGAAGTCAACGTAAAGTGAATCAGCCGTAGGACCAACATAGCCTGGTACGGTTGTATGATTGTTGGTGAAAACTAAGGAGAACGTTATCACCGACGTATAAGGCGAATCGTCAAGATGCAGCGGACTCTTACAAGGTACAGAAGAAATAGTACATGCAAAAGTAGACAGCACTTATCAGGCATCGTGCAAGTACACTCAAGTTGGTTTGAATAAGGAATTTGTTTTTGGTTTTCCAACTTCATAACCGATGTATCTACCTTGGGCTTCAAGGTTATTCTTGGGAACCTTGACCTGAACTTCCTGGCTGCAGGCCTCGGATTTGATTGATGTTGGAGTACAGTGGTCCGAAGGTTGGATTAAAGGAGCATTCAGAACGCTAGAACACGACAGGCGGTTGATCATTGAACACGCTTCGAGTCTATCAGCAACTCTTAATTACTCCTATAGACAGAGCAAAGGAGAGCAAAACGAGTACTCATTAACAAAACCAACCCAAACAAAATGATTAGCAATCATCAAGGAGCAAGGTGTATTCGAGCGCAACGAGTTTTCGGGGACCCGCAAGCAGACCTTGTAGACATCAACATGATTCAATGATAATTAGCTATTTTGGTATCACGAGAGGAGAACGGCGGAAGAAAGTGTGTAACACAAATGGCTGAAGTCAACTATTATATAATAGCCGACACTCCTTCAATCTGGACCAACTATTCATCAACAACACAAAGCCATACATCGAAGTCTTAACATCAAGATGCCTATGCGTCCAACACCCCGTAGCCCTCGACGCACTCGTCGCGACGGCAAAGCAACCCAGAGATCTTTGTCAGATTTCGAGCAGACCCACCAAGGAGGCACAGCTTCTTCGCGCCAGACAGTAGCATCGCGTCGAAGAGATGAACAACCGCGACATGAACAGACAGACCAAGACGTGGGCCAGGCAGCAAGCAGGCGACATCAGTTGGGGCACGGGTCTCGCTTATCGGCAAGAGGAGAGCAGATCCAGAAGACAGTGAGGTGCAATTTGTGATTAGGCATACTAGTCGTTCAAAGTCTGCTGAACCAGCAGCTGAGCGACACAGGGTAGCCAATGTCCGAGGTACTTCGGGCATTCATTCAGCGGGTGATAGACCGTATTCATGGCAGCCTTTTCACCGAGCACCTGAACGAGATTTCACTCGAAAGCGAACTCGATCGGGGAGTTTTACCAGTGCAAGTCAGGATTCCCTCGCAGGCAACGGGGATGAACGACAAGTCCAACGGCATAGAAATATGTCAGGGTGGGCCACGGGCACTCGTCAGCAAAAAACTCTGACGAAATCAGGGGCCGACAGCTAGAGCAATATTTGAGCGACCCACATGGGGATTATCATAGGGAAGCCGAACGAAAACAACTACGTAGACGATGGGAACTCAGCCGACAGCACCGAGACTTCGCGCGATCGATACAGGATATGCGCAAGGCTAGTTACGTTGACGACGGTAAGCGCAAGTATAGTGACGTCGACGACGGTAAGCGCAAGTAGTGAGGTCGACGACGGTAATGTTCATGGCAGCAGAAAACGACCGCACAAAGACGAACAGGCGAGAGCCGATCATGACACCAGCGCAGTGGAACGAGCATCGCCGAGCCATGTGTCAACGCCTCGAAGGGAAGATATCCTTCTTTGTGGATGAACTTTGTCGAGCACAGGAAACTACGATGTCCCAAGATGTACATTACCAACGTCCACGATCGATACGTTGAAAGGAGCGTTGAATACTCAATTGGAAGCTATCAGGAAGAACAGAGCTCCGGAGCCACGGACATGGCCCGATTGGCCTTAGACCGTTATCAATTAAGCAGCACAGCCGATAGAGACACACGAGGGGCGCTAGAAGAGGCACTGAAGAACGCCCATGTCTCAGGACTAGATGAGTCGATGGATGGTACGTTGGTTCTATAAGGTACTCATACATTTTAAGGCAGCAAAGGCCACAATTGACTATCTCCGTGACAACCATAATGAGCTGAGGGTATATCCGGCGGAACAGGTCATAGACCAAATCTGTCAACATGAGAGCAAGGCCACCGTAGACCCTACCTTTAAGAAGTTGGCGAAGGGTAATCCCCGCACCAAGGGGTGTAGAGAGTCAGCCAGGGAACATTTGAACAAGATTGTGGAAGTTCACAAGAGAGCCTGGGAGCAGAGCAGATAAGGGCAAGGACTTTCCTAAGCGGTTGCTTAATCACTGCCTCATACAGGCCCTCGAGGACCTGACAGGTAATATGACGTATGAACGCACGCTACAACACCACATAGGTTGGGACCACCTGAGACTGAAGAGACCTTCTCCGCATTTTAAATCCAGACATACAAGAAACCGATGCCATCCTCAGACAACGGGTACGGACACAGATGAATGTGGGGATAGGGCGTGTGACAGTTTCCAAGCCCAACAACGAGATCGTAATTTGAATACGAATACAGAGAGGAGGCAGCACACAACGCACAAGCACGTCTACGACCACCACGTGTTACGCGTGCAGAGCGGGTGCCCCACCCAGTTTCAGGCATATATCATCCTGCAAGCACTACCAGTCGAAATCAAAAGGGTTGGATTCACATCCAGCTCAAATGAGGATTTAAGCAAGGCGTATCCTTCGATAAGAGTTTGCCCGGTCGGTCAACACCATTACGGCTCTAACAGACTCGGACGACCAGCAAACGGAGCAGGAGGAGACCACGCCTGCAGTGACACATTACATTGCTTCCATACTGGCACACCCAGACGAAATCGAACAGGGTGAGTTAGAAGAGGATGCAACGTGAGCACCATAGGCAGCGATCAGGAATAGGACGTAAGGGTGTCGGATGTAGATGCAACTTTTAGTTTTCCCGTCTAGCACACCTGTGATACTATCGATCAAAGATCCATTACTTTCAATGGACAATCAGTATTCCGCATATCCATCCCTGATTAACGGTAAGACATGCAGGGCGTTAGTGGATTCTGGGGCAAACAGAAGTTGCATTGATTCGACATCCGCACAATGATTGGGAGTGGAAGTTAAGTCGGCTCCGGAGGATCTATATCTCACAGAACAGTCTTTCGAGCTAATGAATCTACCACCGGCTATCGACGCGATCGTAGGCCAGGATCTTATGCCTGGCTTAGGGCTATTACATGGGAGGCCTTCAATCGCCATTCTCACCCATAGATCCAACCGAGAGCTACAACCTATTGGAACCACACTGCTGAGACACCACCAGATTTGACCGAGGAAACTCGGTGTTCCGGCTGGAACTAGACAAGAACCGAGGGAGCTATAGCGGTATTCGAGAAAAGGACAGGTGCAGACTGGAAGGAGGCGAAGTTAGATCGTCAGTGACACCAGATCAAGCTGCAAGGATGCGGAAGGTAAGGAACTTTGTAGAGCGGTGAATGCATTATACCGGCGGATCATTATTCCCCGTATCAACGACATCATTGGTAACATCAAAGGGAAGAGATATTACACGACATTGATCTAACCGCAGCGTACCATCGACTCCCACCCACCCTGATTCTCAGTATCTATTCAGTTTCACACATGGCAAAAGCCAGTATTCCTTTACATCAGCGCCATTTGACTACACACACTGACGCAGCAGTTTCAGCGTACACTGAGTGTGATATTGCAAGAACTTCCGGCACACCACTACCTGGACGACATCGTAATAGCAACAGATGACTACGAGGAACACGTACGAGTAGTGAAAGAGGTCATTCGGCGGCTGACGTACCACAGTTTGCTAAACCTTCAAAATGTCATTTTGCAGTCAAAGAAGTCATGATCCTAGGGAAGCGAGTATCGAAGGCCGGAATTGATATTTGCCATGAAAAGCAGGCCAAGCTCATTGACTGGCAAGAAGTACAAAGACATTGCATCAGCC
>LUCW03002661.1:0-18253 GCA_001586965.3 Sphaeroforma sirkka | reverse complement strand
TTCAAATTGAAGCAGTAACCGAACAGAGTTCAAATTAAAGCAACAACCGAACAGAGTTCGAGTTAAAACAGCAACCGCACAAAGATCTTAGTATTAAGCTCTTAAGTTTGAAGGTCAACATGTTGTGATGATTAGAAGTTTGGTAGTTCAGATAACGGAATGAATAAAAATAAATGAAACGCCAACCGTATATAAAAAAAAAAGTTGGAACATCAATCTCACGTTATAAGGAATGACAGTTTGGTACTATAGACATGAAAAGGAAAAAGAAAATGAAATTGAAAACAAAAAAGTTTGCTTCACTTCAAAAGGGTAAGATTTGGATTTGCATACAACAACCCTGAACCCTACCGTCCAGTACACACAAATGTATAGAATAATTCTGTCTCGAACATAATCCTTCCCAATGATAGGAATAGTCTACATCCCCAGCACGGATTCTAACTTAGAGTCATTCAGTTATAATGCCTACACAGGGTGACTTCGGGGCAATTTTTCTAAGACAACCCGAAATATAAATCGTATGAAACAGAGCGTGAATTCAGTTTCACAATGATAGGAAGAGCCGACATCGGAAGATCAATAAGCAACGTCGCTATGAAGGCTTGACTGCCACAAGCCAAATATCCCTGTGGTAACGTTTCTGACACCTCTAGCTTAAAATTTGTAAAGTCTAAAGGATCGATAGGCCATGCTTTCACAGTTTGTATTCGTACTGAAAATCAAATCAATTGAGCTTTTACCCTTTTGTTCTACACGAGATTTCTGTTCTCATTGAGCTCACCTTAGGACACCTGCGTTATCATTTAACAGATGTGCCGCCCCAGCCAAACTTCCCATCTATGTCTTAAACTCGGATCGCAATACGAAATTGCTTTAAAGTGGTCGTATATTTAAAAACGACATTTTTTTTTATCTGATCTTTTTTTTATTTTTCTGAAGAAAAAGAATGTATTTATAAAATTAAGTTATTTTATTAGAAAAACCTATAAATATAAACTGAGGTATTCTATGGAAAGACCTTCTATATTTGAATTTTAACTAATTTCTATTGTAGAAAAACCTATAATATGTTCTAGATTTTACTATATTTGTGTTATGTTCACGTATAACAACGTCATTCGCCTGAAGTCTCCCACAACAACAAGAATTATCACATACAATCCCCCCCCTAACACATTACAAATCATGACAAAAACAACACAGACCCTACCAACACGAACTATGTCGACACAGCACCTGCCAACACGTTCATTTACACCACAACAACTCACACGATTCAACATAAATATGCCACTCGCGCCATGCAACAATGTCACGCAACAACAACATTTATACACATTCTACACACACCCACAATCTCAAATGCAAACAAATATAACAATATCAAGCGAAATAATGTCATTCCTACAATACTACAATAATATAGGAATAAACAATCTCCCGCAGTATCTAACACATCAACACATCAACACTCCCACACCAACGACAACAATCACAACAATACCTCAATTCAATTATTGCCCAACAACAACAACTACAATACATGCAACTACTTCAACACACCATGTCTACACCACAAAAACCTTCACAGTAGCATACCAACACACCAAATCCTACTCCAGAAAAGACAACTAATACTGGCTGTCATATCACAAAACAAATACTTGACCAGACAGTAGCACACTTACGAAATACACGACAATACATTTGTATGTACATTCCTACACACAACTTGTACATAGAGACCTGTACATATATTATACCTGTACATATATCATAATCTACTAAAAATACTCGAATATAACCTGTAAAAAACAAAAAACAAACTGATCGACTGATATGACTTACCTCAATACTTAATTAAAAATATTGCATCAAAGCTCTTTTTATAGTTCTTTGTTTCTATGTCTACTACAGTGTACGGCACGATAATCCAGTCCAGTTTCCATCCCATATTCCAGTTCAATCATTCCTGTGTGAAAGAAAATAAATCAAAACATTGAACTAAAACCCAAGCAACAATGGTTAAAATTATATTGAAAGCATCCAGTCATCACACAATTTCTCAGACCCTTGCACCCCAGTCATCCAGGATTGTTTGTACAACACCCTCCAAAGCAGGATACAAGTGCTGGCTTCTGACATTGAACGCCGGTCGTCCAACACAAACCAGCAGGTAGTTGATAGACTTTTACATAGCCCTCACACTGGCAAGATATGGATCTTTCATGTATCTTGTCACCAGCATCTGACCAGGAGGCTCGTCATTCACATCGTTTTCAAAATCCATCTTCTTTCATTTGAGTTTAGATATCATTGCCTGCATCATAGCAGTGCAAGTATGATTATAGTTTATAGTTCCAGCATGCGAGCTTCCACTCTTCTTCACAGACATTTTCACCAACTCAGCGCTTCTACAGTCGGTGTATATCTCTAGCTGTCGAACCATTTCGGGCTTCTCCAATTCAACCAGCTCGTTTTCATCCTGCACTGTGATCTCACAATCCCGGTTCTGGAAGTCACCAATGATGAGTCTCAACTCACTGAACGACCGCAGATCATTCTTGATCACTAGTATAAGGTTAAATGTGCATAGCTCTGTAAATACTCATCATTCACCATCTGTTTACTTTGTGTACTATGTGTAAATACTAGTTGAACAATCATTTAAATGTCTATCTTTATATACTGCATATAAGACACTGGAAAATAATTGTTTCTCTCAACACCAATTCGGCAAAGAATATCAATTTTTATTATCATAATGATATTGCCAATACTCGTCGCCCTCAAGCCATTCCTGTGTATCTAGTATTATAAATTAAATCAGCATTTAACTCTTCTTGCCAAATCCGTTCTTCCTCCTCATGCACTCGTTGCCGCTTGTTTGCCCTCACATTTATGCGTTCGACAGGGTCATAATATGCTACTTGTACACGCTCATGCAAAACACTATCAGAATTATTTGATGCTTTACTAGGTATCGCACCAGGTTTAGTTTGCCTGGGTACATTAAAGACGGTAAACCCTTTATACCTTGTACATAGTTGTCTCTGCCTTTTAATTATCAGCTTCGCTAATGGGTTTAAGATTATCTTCTCTGAGATGATTCACACAAAGATATAGTTTTATGAATTTATCTCTTTTCTTAGTTTTCTTGGTGAAGCAGCCAGTTGGCCATTGTATTCGTTTCCCCTTCTTCCATTCATTATGCAAATATGTGCCTACTACCGGGAATGACACGCAAATACTATGATCACCTCTCGACCCAGAAGGGCATCCATCGATTAGACACGCCACCATTCTCGGCGAGCGAACTATTGAACTAGTCTCTTTTACAGCGTATTCACAGTAGTTACAGTTCACAAAATCAATATAAATTGGCAACAAAAACCAACACGCAATATTCAGTCAATGACAGGTCTGAATCAAGTGTTATCAATCTGTCTCGTTGGTTTAAAATTTAATATAAAACATTGGGCTGTTAAGCCAGTCAAAAAATGACGCTTCATTTTGGGGTAGAAAAAAAGGGCGGAAAAGAGTCAGTAGGCCTGTCTCGACGGAATAAGCAGTATTTCAGTTTCTGCATTTCGGAGACACCCTATCGAGAGGGTCTTTGTCGTCAGGAATACCCAGTTAGGGTATATTTTAGTTATTAGAGCTTATTTGATAACAATGGGATCAACTAAGTTTTGGGGTTTTAGTGTATCCCAAATTGTTTGTACACATGTTTTATAGAACCATAAGATATCTAATACGAACCGTGAAAATTAAATATTGGCATTTTCAACCCGGACCCTATATTTATCCGTCATCATTTTCTGGGTAGTCTATTATCAGTTCAAGCCAGAGCTGACTATGAACAATACATGTGTATACATACGTACAAACATAGTAGTTTATATGTTTGCTGTGCTTAGCTTGTTCATGCACACTCACAATACACCTCTGATCTAAAATAATGTCAAAACTACCTCAATGGATAACTCGTAAACAAGAGTGTAGACCGTGCCTCGTTTTAGAATATGCGTACTTTATAGACAAAAGTGGCACAGTGTAGGCAACCCAATATGTGGAAAGGGTGATGAGCTAGTTGACTATCATATATTGTTCTCAGATATTAAAGTATCTTAAAGTGATTAATGCTTTATTTCCTGATTTAAGTCAGTTTGATATTATATCACATATGTACGTCTAAAAAAATCTGAATCTAAACGCTAAACTTTTTCCATTGTCGGACTTAATATGGAAAGGTGGTAGGTTATATCCTGGTGCTAACGCGATGCCGCGCTCTGAATTGCAGTGGTCAAATACAATACAGCTGTATTATGTACCTAGTCATCTTTCAGCGAGACTACAGTGTATATGTACAAATGACGATGATACGTGTGGTGAGGATATGCGCAACACCGGACTAAGTCTTTCTAGCAATCCCAAAGTGAGGGACGCACAACTAAATATTCTGGTACGTGATGCTGGCAAGAAAAGTACAATCAAATGCACGATGGAGAATACGAAAGGAACTAAAGTACGTGCGCGCTATTAAATTGCAGCACATCGTTATAAAGCCGACCAGCTATTTACAACAAAGTCGGGGTAAACGCGTGTAAAGGCTGTAGAGCTTCCATCGTTCAAACCAACAAGCCAGAGTTGCGTAGAACCTGCAACCAGACCCGATCCACAAGCTAGAAGAGACTTAGCCAATATTGGAAGTATTGTGCTGAATTCTACTACCGTAAAAGAGACACCACTGTCGGCTTCAACTCGCCAAGTTCTACTTAATACTATCACGCCAATATTACAAACCCAGATTCATCGAACAAGAGAAACCTGTACATTCTAGTGTACCCTCACCAGTTACCACACTAACACCAGCAGAAATATTATTAGGCGATTAGAGGTTAATGATAGATTGTATAATACGTTTACAGGCCAACCAAATATGGAGTGTGTTCGTAAGATATTTTCTTACTGGAATGGTGACGCACCTTTGATAAGATGTGCCACTACAATGGTCGTGTGCCCACTACACTGGGCAAGGAGCACTTTCCTGATACAACACAAAGTGATGTAGAACATGATGATATGACAACAACAATGTCATCTACATCGTCTGCTGAGAGTTCTAACAGCTCTTTTATAGCCAGGAAAGATAGATTTTATTATTTGAACAGTTAGTATGTTGGTTAACGCAACTACGATATAGTAGATACTCACGTGCTGACATACGCATACATACTTTGGTATATCCCGCGTCACTGCTAAGAATATATGTATTACGTGGACATATGCAATCGCGGAAATTGTACGCAAAACGCAGGCCATACCGACCAATAAGCAGAACGCTAAACATGTACAGTGCGATATGGCACTTAACATGGGCTTACTTCGCTGTTCCCCCTAGTTCTTAGACTATACTGAGAAGAAAGCCGAAGACCCATACGGAATCGCTCACGCACCACATACATGCTTTTACTCTCACTACAAGAAAATAATGTAACTATGAAACATTGCACCGTAACCGGTGCTGATTCTTATATAGCTATAGTAACACCCTCCATATCCAGGGTCTGCCACTGACAATGCAATTGTTGACGACGAAAGGTTTGGTGCCAGACTTAAGTGTGGGTGTTGCAAAGCTGTTTTTGTTTTTGACAAAGGTCTTACAGACCGTCATGAACTTGAGATCAACGATATACACGCTATATGCCCTAGAAAGAAAGCTAAAGGGCAAATAGCTTTTGACCAAGACACAAAGCGTGCGGATAAGCAGGTAGCGGTCTATAGAATTCATATTGAACGCAACAATGAAGAGTTACAAAATTATCGAGCTTGGGACGGTGGGCAGTTGACTCTTTCTGAAATTGACTTGCACGTAAAGGAGTCAGAGTGTATCAGAGGATTGGTCAATCTAAAACCTCCAATACATGACTGGTGGATGCCTATTTCAGATAGAATATCGCAGCCTAAAAAGAGGAATGTACCCGAGGAAATGACTGTAACAGCTGTAGAGACTACAAAACGGGTAAATTTGTCAAAGATAAAAAAATTGTCTGCACATACAACTTTTATTTCAATATTATTAATTACCTACTATAGACTTTCCGGACCGAGTTGTCATTGCGATGACATCCATTTTTAGTCCCCTGGCTGGATACTTCGCGACTCTAAGACGTTCTTTGCGGTATGGCAGATATAAGCCATGTATCTCTTCTTCACGCTGGGTATCATATGCGCTAGCTTCAACGCGTTCAACAGGCCTGTAGATCCAAGGATCATACTTGTTTCGAATCACAGCAGCGCTAAAATCTGGGGACACTTTCATAAAAGGGCTCAATTACATTTATAGCAGGTTTATTTGATACTATACTAGCAAGTATGCCTCTGCCCCGCCAAGTATTGTCACCATCGGTACTACCTGTACTGCCTAATTCTCTAAGATGCTCAAGAGCTGCACGAATATGCATACACCCTTTAACATTGTGATACGGTCTATAAATATTCGGTATAGGGGCAGGAAACAAACAAAGCGCAACCTGTACCTCGTTGTAGACGTATCTCAAATTATTACCTTCTCGGCAAATAAGCCGAAGAAATACGTATTTTGAGGTTCCTGTCCATAGATCGACCTACCGACGCTTTCACGTACATTACTAACTTTAAGTCACCAGCCTCAGTAAATCCTATCTTCATGCCTACGGCTCTGTCGTTTCTGTTGCTTGTCCTGTCTAGTAGAGAAATATCCGTCTTCTCTATCAAAGTAATTTCATACTACATCTTTACTAATATAGATCTTAATCACATTAGCTTGTGTGTAGGATACAAGTCTGATTGTAGATAGATAGTTCTTTCTCGTACACCGATTGCATAGTTTGCTGTTTTGCTAGCAACTGTACAGAATCGTCTCCTACTGGTTTCCTTGTAGTAGTAGCAATACGAGTGTCGACATCAGAAGTAATGTACTTTTAAGAGCCGCAACACCTTTGACCCTTTCAGGGATAGACAAATCATGTGTCCTAGAATAAGCACGAAATTGTATGCCCGTCATAGTGTCGAAATTAATGGCAGTATGGTCCTTCTCAAAGTTAGTAATTCTACGCATTGGCACGTGCGTGGGTTTGAACGCGTCAGAATCTTCCACTTCTATTGCGCCGTTAATCCACTGTAGAGAATTTTCAGACTTACGTTTGTTTGCACTACACGATTATCCCTGGGGTAGTATCTTCCTGGCCCAAAAGAGTTTATGTATGCCTCGTACACCTTTTGTTTGCAATTCATGTGCTGATTGTCAAAAGATGACACAAAACATTTTAGATATGGATAGTACGCGGGCCGGCAATAAAACATATAGACAGTCCTAGAAACGCCAAATCGACCAGCTTTCAAGCCTGCTTCGTTGTTGCCGTGTTGATGCTGACGTATACTATCTACCGTACAACGATCCTCTCGTATGTGTGTCAACAGCCCCTTTGGACCGACACCGGTGCGTTGTCTGTAGTCTGTCTTCAATAGACAAGCGCACAGATACACCAATTCATCTAAGTCGTATTTACATACGTAGTGTAAAAACTCATGCGTAGTAGACTTCCACTCTCCTACTACTTCGGGCTCATGCATGAACTGTTCAAGCTTATTACCGACGTTAATTCTGCTGAAGATCCCCCCCACTCCTCTATAAAAGTAGTTATCAAGTATTATATTGTCACAATACAAAGCAATGTAATCAGTATCGTTTACAATACAGTAGTGTACAATACCTGATAGCTGTAGATTCTGGGGTGCGACGATAAAACCATATCATTTGCAGCTAGCACCGTCATAATAAGTCTCGCTGCTATCAGATTGTGGTCACCAACCGCAGCCTTACAATGTTTGTACAGGCTGTCTCCCTCTTCCTCAACCAGTCTTCTAATATATTATTCACTGTGGTAAAAGTCCCCTTAAACCACTATCAGTGTGAAGTTAGAATTAATTTACAATTAATTCACACGAGGTGAATTATTTGTAGACCACGTAGACAATCAAATATAAGAATAATACACCGCACTGAGCCTCAGGGAGACTCAGTAGGTTTTAGTATCGTATTTTGATGTGTTTACTACATTTTACGACTAGTTACTTTAGGTGTATTATTCGATTTTATCTCGAGGATAATAGTGGACGGAGAAGTTCATTTTATTGACGAATTACAGGAGTTGATCTCCCTCAGAACCGGGTAGCTGAAAGGAGCTTGTAAAGTACGACAGGAGCAAAGTCTTCCGAGCACAGGGGAGTTGATCACCCTCAGAACCGGATAGCCGAAAGGAGCTTGCAAACTACGACAGGAGCAAAGTCTTCCGAGCACAGATAAGTGAAAAGAAATCCCCACCTTCCATTTTGCTCGGTTTGATACGTTTGCGTGATTTTCATATATATATATATACATCATGCAGATTTTATTATTATTATAAATCTAGAGCAAATTGGAGTGATTAGTAATATATGCAGAAATTAACAGGTGCCCATTTTATTTAGCTGATGAGCATTTTATTTCTTCTTCTTTTTTTTCTATAAATATATATATATATATATATATATATATATAGTTATCCGACCATCCGGTCGAATGCTACTAATTTTTATTAAAAAAATAATAATATATATATATATATAATTATATATATATCCGTTTTGCTCGGTTTGATACACTTGCGTGATTTATATATATATATATTTATATTTTATGCATATTTTTAAAATTATTTTTTAAATCTAGAGCAAATTGGAGTGATTAGTAATATATGCAATTTTTTTAGCATTTTTTTATTTCTAAATTTTTATAGATTAATTAGTCATCCGACCATTTCCCAACAACCATTCATTCTTTTCTTTTGATTTTTTAAATCCATCTTCGGTCCGAAAATCCAGATACTTCAATTCCAATGCGACTTTTCAGGCCGTCGTTGACAATCAAGGCCTCCTCTGACTAATTAGCAGTCATAGGACGTTTGAACAATGTTTTGACTGGCCTAGTCAATCCACACAACACGAACATGATGCAGTATCGCAGTTAGGGGTATAGAAGAACGTAATTTGGCGTAGAGAAGGTCGATATGGCAGATTTTCATAGGTGTGGGCGAGTACAGCGACGACAAAGGGCAGATAGAGGTGATCAAGAAAAGCAGGTAGCAATGTAGAATCGACAGTGTCAGGCGACGTAGAATGGAAACGTGTGAATTAAGCGCGTGAGACAGGTAGCAATGCAGAAGAGGAGCTAGGCACAGTTTGGGAGAAACTGAGACAGAAAAATGCGATTTCAACTCGTATTTTCAACAAATATCAACTACGGGAGCAAGTTTTGGTAATCAATTGGCTAGACGAAAAGACTGGCATGGTTAGAAGATCGATTTTTCGAAAATATCTCGAGTCGAATGTTCGCCATCGTTGCATGCGCGAACTCTTCGATGGTCACGAAAGCATAGGAAAAAAATATATCACGGGGGGGTATCGAACCCACGACCAACACACAACTAGAAGACATATTTACCGATGTTACAAGACAGAATACATTTTCGTATATATATATACATATATATATATATATACTTAAATTTCCATTCTAGAGAGAAAGGAAGTCAACGTAAGTGAATCAGCCGTAGGACCAACATAGCCTGGTACGGTTGTATGATTGTTGGTGAAAACTAAGGAGAACGTTATCACCGACGTATAAGGCGAATCGTCAAGATGCAGCGGACTCTTGCAAAGTACAGAAGAAATAGTACATGCAAAAAAGTAGACAGCACTTATCAGGCATCGTGCAAGTACACTCAAGTTGGTTTGAATAAGGAATTTGTTTTTTTGGTTTTCCAACTTCATAACCGATGTATCTACCTTGGGCTTCAAGGTTATTCTTGGGAACCTTGACCTGAACTTCCTGGCTGCAGGCCTCGGATTTTGATTGATGTTGGAGTACAGTGGTCCGAAGGTTGGATTAAAGGAGCATTCAGAACGCTAGAACACGACAGGCGGTTGATCATTGAACACGCTTCGAGTCTATCAGCAACTCTTAATTACTCCTATAGACAGAGCAAAGGAGAGCAAAACGAGTACTCATTAACAAAAAAAACCAACCCAAACAAAATGATTAGCAATCATCAAGGAGCAAGGTGTATTCGAGCGCAACGAGTTTTCGGGGACCCGCAAGCAGACCTTGTAGACATCAACATGATTCAATGATAATTAGCTATTTTGGTATCACGAGAGGAGAACGGCGGAAGAAAGTGTGTAACACAAATGGCTGAAGTCAACTATTATATAATAGCCGACACTCCTTCAATCTGGACCAACTATTCATCAACAACACAAAGCCATACATCGAAGTCTTAACATCAAGATGCCTATGCGTCCAACACCCCGTAGCCCTCGACGCACTCGTCGCGACGGCAAAGCAACCCAGAGATCTTTGTCAGATTTCGAGCAGACCCACCAAGGAGGCACAGCTTCTTCGCGCCAGACAGTAGCATCGCGTCGAAGAGATGAACAACCGCGACATGAACAGACAGACCAAGACGTGGGCCAGGCAGCAAGCAGGCGACATCAGTTGGGGCACGGGTCTCGCTTATCGGCAAGAGGGAGAGCAGATCCAGAAGACAGTGAGGTGCAATTTGTGATTAGGCATACTAGTCGTTCAAAGTCTGCTGAACCAGCAGCTGAGCGACACAGGGTAGCCAATGTCCGAGGTACTTCGGGCATTCATTCAGCGGGTGATAGACCGTATTCATGGCAGCCTTTTCACCGAGCACCTGAACGAGATTTCACTCGAAAGCGAACTCGATCGGGGAGTTTTACCAGTGCAAGTCAGGATTCCCTCGCAGGCAACGGGGATGAACGACAAGTCCAACGGCATAGAAATATGTCAGGGTGGGCCACGGGCACTCGTCAGCAAAACTCTGACGAAATCAGGGGCCGACAGCTAGAGCAATATTTGAGCGACCCACATGGGGGGATTATCATAGGGAAGCCGAACGAAAACAACTACGTAGACGATGGGAACTCAGCCGACAGCACCGAGACTTCGCGCGATCGATACAGGATATGCGCAAGGCTAGTTACGTTGACGACGGTAAGCGCAAGTATAGTGACGTCGACGACGGTAAGCGCAAGTCTAGTGAGGTCGACGACGGTAATGTTCATGGCAGCAGAAAACGACCGCACAAAGACGAACAGGCGAGAGAGCCGATCATGACACCAGCGCAGTGGAACGAGCATCGCCGAGCCATGTGTCAACGCCTCGAAGGGAAGATATCCTTCTTTGTGGATGAACTTTGTCGAGCACAGGAAACTACGATGTCCCAAGATGTACATTACTAACGTCCACGATCGATACGTTGAAAGGAGCGTTGAATACTCAATTGGAAGCTATCAGGAAGAACAGAGCTCCGGAGCCACGGACATGGCCCGATTGGCCTTTTAGACCGTTATCAATTAAGCAGCACAGCCGATAGAGACACACGAGGGGCGCTAGAAGAGGCACTGAAGAACGCCCATGTCTCAGGACTAGATGAGTCGTGGATGGTACGTTGGTTCTATAAGGTACTCATACATTTTAAGGCAGCAAAGGCCACAATTGACTATCTCCGTGACAACCATAATGAGCTGAGGGTATATCCGGCGGAACAGGTCATAGACCAAATCTGTCAACATGAGAGCAAGGCCACCGTAGACCCTACCTTTAAGAAGTTGGCGAAGGGTAATCCCGCACCAAGGGTGTAGAGTCAGCCAGGGAACATTTGAACAAGATTGTGGAAGTTCACAAGAGAGCCTGGGAGCAGAGCAGATAAGGGCAAGGACTTTCCTAAGCGGTTGCTTAATCACTGCCTCATACAGGCCCTCGAGGACCTGACAGGTAATATGACGTATGAACGCACGCTACAACACCACATAGGTTGGGACCACCTGGAGACTGAAGACCTTCTCCGCATTTTTTAAATCCAGACATACAAGAAACCGATGCCATCCTCAGACAACGGGTACGGACACAGATGAATGTGGGGGATAGGCGTAGACAGTTTCCAGCCCAACAACGAGATCGTAATTTGAATACGAATACAGGAGGAGGCAGCACACAACGCACAAGCACGTCTACGACCACCACGTGTTACGCGTGCAGAGCGGGTGCCCCACCCAGTTTCAGGCATATATCATCCTGCAAGCACTACCAGTCGAACAAAAGGGTTGGATTCACATCCAGCTCGGGCCGAGGATTTAAGCAAGGCGTATCCTTCGATAAGAGTTTGCCCGCGGTCAACACCATTACGGCTCTAACAGACTCGGACGACCAGCAAACGGAGCAGGAGGAGACCACGCCTACAGACACACACATTGCTTCCATACTGGCACACCCAGACGAAATCGAACAGGGTGAGTTAGAAGAGGATGCAACGTGGGAAACCATAGGCAGCGATCAGGAATAGGACGTAAGGGTGTCGGATGTAGATGCAACTTTAGTTTTCCCCTGTCTAGCACACCTGTGATACTATCGATCAAAGATCCATTACTTTCAATGGACAATCAGTATTCATATCCATCCTGATTAACGGTAAGACATGCAGGGCGTTAGTGGATTCTGGGGCAAACAGAAGTTGCATTGATTCGACATCCGCACACGATTGGGGATTGCAAATTAAGTCGGCTCCGGAGGGATCCTATATATACCTAGCTGATCGTAGTCTTCGTACACGGCGAATAGGCTCAACCGTACAAACTCCAGTACGATATGGTCTAGAGCTCACAGAACAGTCTTTCGAGCTAATGAATCTACCACCGGCTATCGACGCGATCGTAGGCCAGGATCTTATGCCTGGCTTAGGGCTATACGTGGGAGGCCTTCAATCGCCATTCTCACCCATAGATCCAACGGAGCTAGACAAACTATTGGAACCAATACCGCTGAGACGACCACCAGATTTGACCGAGGAAACCGGTGTTCGCCTGGAACTAGACAAGGAACTGAGGGACAATGACGGTATTCGAGAAAAGGACAGGTGCAGACTGGAAGGAGGCGAAGCTAGATTGCCAGTGACACCAGATCAAGCTGCAAGGATGCGGAAGGCAGTAAGGAACTTTGTAGCAGACAAATGGATACCATGGGTAGATAGACAGGTGCAGAAGTGGATTCAAGATTTGGTCATAGTTCAAAGGGATACAGCCACTTCCGTCAACTCACCCTTGCTCGCCGTGCCAGAGTATACTCAATCTGGAGAACTAAAGAAAGTGCGAGTGTGTTTGGACCTCAGAGCGGTGAATGCATTAATACCGGCGGATCAGTTCATTATTCCCCGTATCAACGACATCATTGGTAACATCAAAGGGAAGAGATATTACACGACATTGGATCTAACCGCAGCGTACCATCGACTCCCCCTAATTCACCCTTGATTCTCAGTATCTATTCAGTTTCACACATGGCAAAAGCCAGTATTCCTTTACATCAGCGCCATTTGGACTACACACACTGACGCAGCAGTTTCAGCGTACACTGAGTGTGATATTGCAAGAACTTCCGGCACACCACTACCTGGACGACATCGTAATAGCAACAGATGACTACGAGGAACACGTACGAGTAGTGAAAGAGGTCATTCGGCGGCTGACGTACCACAGTTTCAAGCTAAACCCTTCAAAATGTCATTTTGCAGTCAAAGAAGTCATGATCCTAGGGAAGCGAGTATCGAAGGCCGGAATTGATATTTGCCATGAAAAGCAGGCCAAGCTCATTGACTGGCCAACCCCGAAGAAGTACAAAGACATTGCATCAGCCTTGGGATTAGCCAACTTTTCACGAGCACCTACCAAACTTTGCAGAGGTAGTTGCCCCCACCCGGAATTTGTAAGACTGAAGCCTAAGGGAAATCATTGGAGACAGGTGGGAACAGAGACACCAGCAAGCTTGGGATGCCATGAAGCAAGCCATAGTTGAGGCAGTAGTGTTGAAATTTCCCGTCGACGAAGTACCTTTACAACTCGAAACGGATGCAAGCTGACTACGGTATTGGAGGTGCATTGTTCCAGACCATAGAAGGGAAGAAGTAATACCTAATGTTCTTCAGCAAGACCCTCAACGCAGCACAGCGCAATTACGCAACACCATGAAGGAATTATTGGCCTTGGTATATGGTCTCACACACTTCCGGGATCATCTCGAAGGTCAACGCTTTTCAGTGCTGACTGATCACAAGGCTTTGGTGTATATGAACACACAGCTAAAGCTGAATCTGATGCTACAACGATGGCATCACATCATAGCGCCTTTTCAATTTTACTATCTCGCACATCCGGGTATAAAGAACGTGTTACCCGACGCGTGGTCTAGGCTTCATGAGGGAACTGTTGAGACTGAGGACCCGGAGGTACTATATGCAGAATGTTGGCAACTTTTTCCAGACTACTTTTGAGCAAGCGCAACGGATTATGGGTGAGAATAATGTCGATGTCTTTGCTTCGCATCAGGACCATCATTTGCCACGCTACTACACCGACGATGACAGGGGTGGAGCGTTTGCACATTGTTGGAAGGATATAGACGGATGGATGAACCCACCATGGAGATTAATCCATAGAATGTTGCGCAAGATACGATCAGAGAGGGCCACAGCTACGGTGTGTCTACCGTGGGCGCCCCACGAGCCTTGGTTCCAGTTATTCAAGTCGCTTCTACAAAGAGACCCAGTATTAGTTCCAAGGACAGCCCACTCCTTCCTCAAATACGGAAAGTATGCGAGTGGCAAGGCACCATGGGGTCACACAGTCATTGCCAGAGTAGGCCCACGCAATGGTTACAGCCTTCCAGCGACGTTTTCAGCACGATTGGGATATGCAGAACCGTCCTCAGTATCGAACGTCACCCCATTAGATACGTCTCGGCTAGTATCGATCGCTATCTCGGAAGTAGCCATGACGGATTCTCCAGATGAGGAAGAGATAAGCCGTCGCACACAGCTCACCTTGTGCCAGCATGAGATTGGGCATCATAGAGCAGAAGATACAGTTGCTCAACTACAGCAGAACGGACATTTGTGGCCTAACGCTCTGGAACTTGCACAAACAGTTAGGAGAAACTGTCGCACATGTCTAGGACAGAGGGTGTTACGAAAGGGATTTCACCCGATGATTTAATATAACGGCAAAGTATCCGTGGGATCATATTCAAGTCGACATGATTCCAATGCCACTAGTTTCAGCAGCAGGAAATCGATATATATTGCACGTCTTGGATATAGCAACGGGGTACTCGATATTGAGAGCAACGGCCACAAAGTCAGCAGAAGTGGTGACATCTAAACTTATGGAGGTGTTTGGGGAACATGGTTTTCCCAGGAAAATTCAATCAGACGAGGGAGGCGAGTTTTCGAACAAGATTGTTAAATTAATAACTCAAGAAGTTGGAGTGATGCATGCAAAGTCGCCACCATATCGTCCTCAGGTTCTGGGAGCAGCGGAGAGAAGACACAGAGACATCCACGAAGGAGTTCGCAAGCTATGTGAATCTTTGCCTACGGCATGGGATGTCCGACTACCACTTATTATGCTGTGCCAGAACCTCCGAATATCTCGGCGACACAAGACAGCACCATTCAGTGCTTACTTCGGTCGCCGTCATGTTCCGTTTGCTGACTTCACGGATGACCTTCCGGGGAATCAGCCGGTCACCAATGAGGCTTGGGCACACCGGCTGGATCGTTTGCACGACACTATCTTTGCCGACGCTTTACAAGGTCACGCAGAAATACGCAGACACACTATCCAGGCAGTTTGACCGCCTCCATGCTTACGATTTTATCGCCTTTCAACCAGGGGATGTGGTAATGGTACGGTCCGAAGGTCGCACAACCAAAGCAATGCGACCAATGTTTGGACCATACGTTGTCAAAGCCAGACAGGGACAAGGATATGAACTGACACACAAGGATGGTTCACTTCCAGATACTTTCAAAGGTAAACCAGTTAGAGTGGAACTTTTGCGACTAGTCCATGAGAGCCACCGAAAAGCCTTTAGAAGATCATATGTGGCAGGATAGTTCTCGTTCCGTTACATCATTCGACATAGACAGAATGATTCCACAGGAATACAGAATACTTGGTTCGCTGGCGGGATGGTGATCCAACTTGGGAGTCAGCCGAAGCTTTTGACGATCCGAATGACATCGCGGCATACCTCACAAAGCCGAGCAAACTCGGCAGAAGAAGAAAGCGGCACAACAACAATAATTCCAACGTTACGTTGATGAATACTAGATGTCTATCATCTACTTCCGGATCGGAGTTTTGTCCTCCTCGTGAGATTTCACCACGGTATAGAGGCGAAAGACGATTCCACAACTCGAGCTTATAGGCGAGTATAACTCCAGCGGATACCCTAGCTTATGGGGTGAAAACATACCAGCGGATACCCTAGCTTTTTGGGGGGGTGAAAATATACCAGCACAGCCGGGATGGTTCAAAAGACCAGTTTCAAGGCAAGAACTTACTCAGCAGAAGGATTTCATTAGTTTATATATATATATATATATATATTGTTTATTTACACTACTAGTTATATATGTTTAATTTTCAATAGTTTAAGAGGTCATTTATTTTTGAAGCTCTTCAATCACTGGTGACGCTTGAGCTTGAGAGGAGTGTGGTAAAAGTCCCCTAAAACCACTATCAGTGTGAAGTTAGAATTAATTTACAATTAATTCACACGAGGTGAATTATTTGTAGACCACGTAGACAATCAAATATAAGAATAAATACACCGCACTGAGCCTCAGGAGACTCAGTAGGTTTTAGTATCGTATTTTGATGTGTTTACTACATCACTACATCTCGAGCTTTCTGCCTAATCACTGATCTGCTAGCGTTTCTTTTCTTTCGCCCACTCTTCTCCCATCGAACAGGGGAGGATTGAGTTATCTTTACCTTATTCCTTAACCACGCCCAATATACGCCATATGTCAATCTTGAAGCGTTCATAACCACGTTTATCTTTGATGTAACGATTTCTGGCGCATGCACATGCAAAACTTATGAATCAACATCGACATGTCGATAGCGATAAGGCTATTTTCTATACTTGTGTATTCTACATACGAGAATTAATCACTTACGAGAGGCAGTAAAACCTTTTACCCCCAACTTAACTAAGCTCAACACTACTGCAATAGACTAAGTAGATACTGCTATATGTGCATATATAAGGGTGTTCACACGTGTATTATTTACAGTCAGTTCTGGCTTGAACTGATAAGAGATAACTAAAAAAGTGATGACGGACAAATATACAGTCCGGGTTGAAAAATGCCAATGTAATCAGTATCGTTTACAATACAGTAGTGTACAAATACCTGATAGCTGCTGTAGATTCTGGGGTGCGACGATAAAAAACCATATCATTTGCAGCTAGCACCGTCATAATAAGTCTCGCTGCTATCAGATTGTGGTCACCAACCGCAGCCTTTACAATGTTTGTACAGGCTGTCTCCCCTCTTCCTCAACCAGTCTTCTAATATATTATTCACTACATCTCAGAGCTTTCTGCCTAATCACTGATCTGTTGGCTGTTTCTTTTCTTTTCGCCCACTCTTCTCCCATCGAACAGGGAAGGATTGAGTTATCTTTACCTTATTCCTTAACCACGCCCAATATACGCCATATGTCAATCTTGAAGCGTTCATAACCACGTTTATCTTTTGATGTAACGATTTCTGGCGCATGCACATGCAAAACTTATGAATCAACATCGACATGTCGATAGCGATAAGGCTATTTTCTATACTTGTGTATTCTTACATACGAGAATTAATCACTTACGAGAGGCAGTAAACCTTTTTTACCCCAACTTAACTAAGCTCAACACTACTGCAATAGACTAAGTAGATACTGCTATATGTGCATATATAAGGGTGTTCACACGTGTATTATTTACAGTCAGTTCTTGGCTTGAACTGATAAGAGATAACTAAAAAAAGTGATGACGACAAACATACAGTCCGGGTTGAAAATGCCAATATTTTGTGTTTACCGAGCCTATAAATAACCAGAAGCGACCCTCACATCGGGAATTCACGTTGTTGATAGTTACTTGAAGCGTATTTACCACACCATGCAATTGATGGGGGGTTTTTTTCTTGAAATCAGAAAAATAGCGCTTGAATATTCTTTATAGACAATATACCAAAAATATACCTCATATTTTTTTTAGGTAGTACTTTTCCCAATATTTTCTAGGTTA